>SNVD02006226.1:0-80000 GCA_013180625.2 Boswellia sacra
TATTTTTATGTTTTGTGTGTTTTGATGTTTGTAGGAGTTTTGGAGCAACTTGCACAAAAATGGAGTAAAACCCTTCATTTTCACCTCTGCTAATCAACCATCGTCTCGGATTTAATTGTATTGATATACAATGAACCCGATGACATATCATATACCGTTGAAAAGCTCTCGAAGTCTACTTTTTGGAGACATTTACGGTTTATGAATCCATTCAGTGTACCGAAAGTTGTAATCAAAACAGTGTGAGAAGTGTAGAAATGTAATTCCACACATCACTGTAGCATGTATAATACGTGACATTGTAGCACGTTACTGTAGCAGAGTATTTAAACACATTTTAGGGTTTTATTTTCATAACTTGAAGAGGGGAGAACTTGGGAGAGGCTGCAGCTCTGGAATTCTTTCATCTCTTGGAGTTCTTGAAGGAGAAAGGAAGCTTGGAAAGAGGAAGAACTACAATCCAAAGAGAATTACATCAAATTTGCTAAGTTTTTCCCTTCCCTTTCATTTTATGGAATGTCTCCATGTTGTATTGTATTTACCACGTTCTTAAACATGTGTAACTGAATCTGAATTGGTTGAGGGTGATTTCAAAGCCCTTGATAGGGTTGTTGTGAGTTGATTGTGCAAGAAGTTGTTATCCAATTCTCTAATTGAAGTTGCTTGTATCTGTCTCTTATACACATCTAGATGTGTATAAGAGACAGGTATTTGGGTGGCCAACTGAATATAATCTGGTTGTGATTTATTGCTAGACTAGAAATCTTGATCCGTAATTGTCTTGAATTTCTAATCATTAGTAGAAAATTGTGATCAGAGATTACAATTGGAGAATATAACCTAAGTTAAATAATCCGAGCTTGTGTGTTTATTGCTTAGAACAACCTGTCTTTCTTTTTGTAATGCATCCATTGAATTAAATTTAGAGAGCTTGTTCTAGGTTGTTTAATGGATAGAGATTAAATAAAGAGCCTGTTTTGTTTAACAACAAAGTAAGGAAAGATTGGGATAACAGAGCGTGTTGTTATCTACGGTTGGTAATTTCAATGGTGTAATTGGATGACAATTCTACAATTAATTCGCAAATCCATATCTTGTGGTAGCGAAGGATCCCTTAACCAGGTTTCCCTCATTGATTTTTCAATCTGTTTAAATTTGCATTGTGTTATTCTTCTTTTGCCTTTGCATTAAGTTTAGTTAATCAACCAACAAAACCCCCCATTTATTCTGTTTTTACTTTCGAATAACAAATTCAATTAGAATCAATCCTGTCTCTTATACACATCTAGATGTGTATAAGAGACAGCTTTATTACTTGTGCGACTAGTATACTTGCTAGTTTCGAACGCATCAAGTTTTTGGCGACGTTGCCGGGGATTGATTATCTAATCGATTTGTTATTTTGTTTTCATTGTTGATTCAAATTTTCTTTGTTTTTCTTTTCTGATTGTGTGTGTTTAGACAACATGGCAGTAAACTTCTATCAATTCAGTAGCGGATTTGAGCCACAATTACCATGTAGAGTAAATGAGGTAAGCACTCCGAACATTGAACAACAACTTTCTGAGCTAACCTCTCTTGTGGAAAACATGGATGTAGGAGATATGCAAAAATCTTATGAATGTGGGATATATTCTACGATGGAGCATCCAATCGACATGTATCCAACTTTACAAGAAAAATATATGGAACAAGCCAATGCCATGGGTGGATTTCCAGGACAAACGAGGCAATGGTATGATCCTTTCTCTAGCACTTACAATGCTGGATGGGAAGATCAACATAATTTCAGTTACTGGGATCATCAACCAATCACTCCAAATGTGATACCAAATTGGCTGCAAGGTTTCAATCAACCTAGAGTGCAGCAACCATTTCAAATGCAACCACCACCAATGCCACAACCAGCAGCACAACCAACTCCAAAAAACTCAGGTATGTCACTCCAGGATATTGTTAATGCACTTGCCATTAACACAATGCAATTCCAGCAGGAAACTGGGGCAAGTATCCAAACCCTGGCAAATCAAATGGGACAATTGGCCACTAGCATGAGCAAATTCGAGGGCCAAGGCTCAGAAGAATAATCTTGTCAAACGATGATCAATCCAAGAGAGAATTCTTGTGCGATAACTTTGCAAAATGAAGAGCAATTAGATGTCCTACCAAAGAAATCACAAACTGATGAAGGAGATGACACCACTTCCACCATGAACAAAACACTGACTTCTCAGGTAAATCATATAACTCCCATTCCTTCATATGTTTCTCCTCCACTTTTTCCTAGTAGATTTGCACAATCGAAGGAGAAACAAGAAGAAGAAATCCTGGAAATTTCTCACAAAATCGAGGTAAATATACCACTTCTGGATGCTATTGAGCAAGTACCTCGTTGTACAAAATTTCTCAAGGAGTTATGCACCAACAAGAGAAAGTTGAAGGGAAATGAGAAAGTAAGTGTGGGGGAAAATGTTTCAGCTGTAATGCAAAGAAAAATTCCTCCAAAATGCAAAGATCCAGGTACGTCCATCATTCCATGCACCATTGGTAATACCAAGTTTGAAAGAGCTATGTTAGATTTAGGAGCATCTATTAATGTAATGCCATATTCTATTTATGCTTCTTTGAATCTTGGACCTCTTGCGGAAACTGGTATTGTAATTCAACTTGCTGATCGTTCTAATGCATATCCCAAGGGAGTTGTGGAAGATGTGCTTGTGCAGGTGAATCAATTGGTTTTTCCAGCAGCTTTCTATGTCCTTAAAATAGAGGATGAGACATCTCCTAAGCCAACACCGATTCTTTTAGGGAGGCCATTCTCGAAAACTGCTAGAATCAAGATTGATGTTCATTATGGCACTTTAACCATAGAGTTTGATGGCAAGGTGATATGTTTTAATATTTTTGAGGAAATGAGGTACTCTAATGACTTACATTCTGTTTTTGCAGTTGACGTTATTGTTTATTTGCCACAACAATGTTTTGAGTTAACTCGCAAGAATGGAGTGGATGTTGCTATTAGTGAACACATAAGGATAGAAAGTTTTAAAGAACCAAGAAAGCTGATACAAGTGTCTAAAGAAGTGGAGGAAGCTGTGACAAGCTTGGATGAGACTATAGCTATCACCAAAAATATGTATGATGTTTCGTACATTGAATTGCCTTTATCTAATGAGAAACTTCTTCCTTCTGTGATGAAAGCAATACCTTGGAGCTTAAGTCACTTCCAGATCATTTGAATTATGGATTCTTGGGTGAGAATGATACTTTGCGAGTTACAATGGAAATGGGCCTTGCACGAATACAAGAAGATAAACTCGTCCGAATACTTACAGATCACAACATAGCTATTGAGTGGACAATTTTTGAAATCCAAGGCCCATCCATATGCATTGACCGTATCTTGTTAGAAGAGGGATCCAAGCCCATTAGAGAAGCACAACAGAAATTGGATCCTCCCATGATAGAACCAATGTCGGGCTGAGGACGTTAAACCAAGCGCTTATTGGGAGGCAACCCAATGTTTTTGAAAAATAAAAAACAAGAAGAAAAGAAAAATAAAATGAGGTAATAATGATCGATTTTTGTGTCTCAAGGAGATTCCTTTCGTAGGCCATCAAATTGATCAGGTTTTATCTCTCTTTGCCATCTGTCTCATTTGTTTTTATATTTTTTACTTGTTTTTGACTTTTGTTTGCTATTGTGTGTTATCTCTTTTATGTGTCTTTAGTTTCGTTTTTGCTCTTTTCTTTTCCTTTCTTTTGTTTAATTTGATTACTCTGTGCTTTTAGCTCATTTGTGCAGCATCTTGTGGAAACATCCAAACGGAAGTTGAATTCATTCGCCAAATAAAGGTTTTGAAACGGCATTATCTTGGAGAAAAACAAACCCGACGCATTATCACGGAATATTCTCTTCTTTTCACTAGTCTTCAATGGATGCTGATATCTTTTTGTCGAACCTTCGTAAATATTTTCCTTCACTTCCTCAAAATGCTGTGTTTAAAATTATAAAGTACGGATGACTAGACTTTGGGCGTTGATGCTCCTAAATGTGCCTGCTGATATCCGATGGCTTATCGAAGCCAAGGTGAGATTGTCCAGTGAGCCGGACATAAATCTCGCAAAATACATGCCTGGTCTAGGAAAGAGCTACTACGCCAAGAGGCGAAGAGCGAAAAAGTTACAAGTATGTTATAAATGTGCTAGATGGAATTGTAACCAGACTTGTCGTTCATTAGGTTTTGCGTCCAGGAATAGAGAAGATAAACTTTCATTTATTAAGAATGGTTGAGTAATGAGTCACTGGATAATGTTTTGTTAACTCTCGAGTCACATTCTTGTGGACTTGTTCAGCGTGAATTGCTTAATCTATGGACACAATTCGTGATGAATTGCAGTGTTATAGTCTAGGGAATCTAACTAAAAATGACACTGTTTGCCAGTTTATAGAAACTGGATGGGATAGCAAATCCCCGACTCATAGAAGGCGTTTCAGCCGTTACTGGACGTAAAACCAGAGGAAGATGTGAGCCACAATCACAACTACTTGTATATTTGAATGTGTTTTGTTGTTGTCGAATTTTATTTCTTTCTTGTTTCGTTTGATCTGATTATCAATGTTGTTTTTGTGTTGTTGTTGTTTGTTGATTTTGTTTGTTAAATTTCAAGTTTTCTTTTTGACAAACCATATGACTACCCCATGTCATAAGCACACGTGGAGACACGTGCGGAGGTTTCGTCAACCTCCGCCGAAAGTATATCTCCATTTTTCATGCACATGTGAGAGACAAGTGTGGATGTTTTGTCAACCTCCGCCGAAAGTAATCTCAATTTTGCTTCGTCATTGTTTCACTGGAACAATTGTGTAGGTTTTGTCAAGCCCCGCAGAAAGCATATCTCATTTTTTCAAATCTTGGGGCGATAAATCTGCATCGCGCAACCCCCACCGAAATTATGTCCCTATGTGTCAAATTTGAGAGCTTTACGTGTGTATATATCCATTCTGCATGTTTTCAAATGTCATTTTATAACCTGTCTTGTACTTAAATCGCATAATACCTAACGTGCATCATTGTCTTACACAAGTTTAGAGCACTTGTAGAAATGGAGAAAACACCAATTCGGCGATTCCAAAATATATGGGTATTTTGTGGATCGCAATTTGGTAAAGATGGAGAGTTTACCGCAGCAGCTCTTGATCTTGGTAGGACATTAGCTGCGAGGTGTATTCATTTGATTTATGGAGGGGGTAGTCTTGGGTTAATGGGGTGTGTGTCGACAGCTGCATCCCTAGGAGGGAGCAAAGTTCTCGGCATTATCCCTAAACCATTAGATGTGCAGATAGCGTCAGCTACACATCTGGGAAGAGTTACAAGTCTCTAGCATGCATGAGCGTATTGCACATATGGTTGTTAAGTCCGATGCATTTATAGCTTTACCCGGTGGTTATGGCACATTAGCGGAGATATTTCAAATCACCTCTTGGGCACAGCTAAAATCCCCCATTGGTTTGTTAAATGTCAATAATTTTTTTGATGGTTTGTTGTCTTTTCTTGATCAAGCTGTAGAAAAAAATTTTATCTTACCATCAGCGAGGCAAATCCTTGTTACAGCTTCAACGGCAGGGGAGTTAATTGACAAACTACAAGAATTCGTCTATTCGCCTGATCCAACAACAGCTCGGATTGATTGGTTTGGAGAAGGCAATAAGAGGCGTAAACTGGATTTAACACTCCATCTGTAATCTCTATTTGCTGGTTTGCTTCGTTTTTGTTTGCTTTCTTTTTATTGTGTTTATTTGAAGTTTTTTCATGTTATTTATTTTGAGATTTTTCAGGTTGTTTCTTTCCTCCCAGGTAATATTTTCTAATCTTGGTTTTTAGAGTGGTGGCTTAAAAAGTTTAAGTCCTCTTGAAACGTATTATGGATCTCTTTAATCTATAATGGCTGAATAAGGAGGCTAACTTCTAAACTTTTTAGACCCATTCTAACTGACTTGTTTTTGTTTGCTGGCTTGTTGGACTTTGTTATTTTATGAGTAAGTTTAGTTTTATGTAATTTAGAGTTGTTATGTGTTTTTATCTTTATCAGTTTCGATTAAAAAAAATTGTGGAAAAACCTGAGAATGGCAGAATATGGGGTTTTCTTTAACCCTTGAAACGCATTCTCTCGACATAAATCTGTAGTTTGTTTATTTCATGCTGTTTGAAGTGTCTTGTATCTTGTTTTGTTCTTTCATAATAAAGGTATATAGGCTGGAAACCTTAAGTCTGCGGGCTACTGGTCCTAAGGATTGTTGAAATATACAATCTTGACTCAGGTGTAACAACGCCACGTACCTCTTTTCTTGCATTTTGTGGGTCGATGATAAGATAATGATTGAATTAAGAATAACTCTTGGAAAATGATAAATGATGCATGGATCTGTGTGCTTGAAATGTTTATTGGTTTTCGCTTTGCTTTTGATTCCTTGCGCAACATTGAGCACTGAGCTATTATCACTGAGTTATTTGTTCACTTAGAGAAAGTTTATGTAATTTAAATGTTTCTTCAGATTTCAATGAATTCTAGAACTTGTTTGATGGTCACTCGAGGCGAAATCCTAGACTGTGCAACATTGGGGAAATGATTTAGGCCATCTTTGGACCGTTTGAGCCTTAATAGCCAACCTTGACTGAAATTGATCCCTAGTTACCCCTTTGAGCCTTTGTAAGCCTTTTTCTTTGTTAACTCACTAAAAGATTTCCTAACCTCAAATGAATTTATTCCAAACAGTTTATCCCTTACCTATGAGCATGTAGATCGTTCACAATTAAATTTTGAGCTATGTTCTGGTTTTGGGAAGTTAGAGGAGGTTGGGATGTGTCATGAGCAATACAAGTGAGTTCTATTGTGTTAAAAAAAAAAAAAGAAAAAAGAAAAAAAAACCAATCTGTACTTATCGTCCACGTACTTACACATTGAGGACAATGTGTTGTTTAAGTGTGGGGGAGGGGAAGTGTAATAAAAAAAAGAAAAAAAAAAGAAAAAAAAGAACAAAAGAAGAAGAATAAGAGATCTATACCCTTAAGTGTTCTTAAAAAGAATGAAACAACAAAGTGTGGGGGTGTAGTTTTCTTTTGTTTTCTGCAAAAAAAAAAAAAAAGATTGAGTGTTCTAAATAAGTTTGGGGGAGTAACCTGGTGAATTGAAATGAAGTTTTGTTATAGGCTTGAGCTCTACATAGTCTTGAATGATTTATGTGTTTGTGGGTGATTTGAGCCAAATTATTATCCTTTATCATACCTTCACCCAAGCCAAACGTTACAAGCTTAATAAAGTCCTACTTGATCCTTGGTGTTGTGCATGTCTACATTAGTGGAGAGTGACTTGAAAAGCAGGCCTATGGAGTTCATTTATACACACATCTTCAATATTAAATATGATTCATTTTTATGCATAAACTCATCTGGGTTACAAGTGATTAGGTGAGAATGGCTCTACACACACACACTTGAGGAATTGAAGTGAAGCGAAACTAATCTTTGAGATGAAATTCTTGATCAAGTGCATTATTTTGAAGTTTTCCTTGGGTTATAATTAAGTACAATCTTTGAGGCCTATTTTCAAGTTAAAACACGTGTGTTTTAATTTTTCTTTTATTCTGTTTAGATTTATTTTTGTTTTCATATCGTTGTAGTTGCTCGAGGACTAGCAAAGTCTAAGTGTGAGGGAATTTGATAAGTGTCTATTTATATATCATTTTCATATCAATTCGTCCATGTTTCTTTGCTATATTCCTTGGTATTTTTATGTTTTTGTGTGGTTTTGATGTTTGTAGGAGTTTTGGAGCAACTTGCACAAAAATGGAGTAAAACCCTTCATTTTCACCTCTGCTAGTCAACCATCTTCTCGGATTTAATTGTATTGATATACAATGAACCCGATGACATATCATATACCGTTGAAAAGCTCTCGAAGTCTACTTTTTGGAGAAATTTACGGTTTATGAATCCATTCAGTGTACCGAAAGTTGTAATCAAAACAGTGTGAGAAGTGTAGAAATGTAATTCCACACATCACTGTAGCATGTATAATACGGGACACTGTAGCAGTTACTGTAGCAGAGTATTTAAACACATTTTAGGGTTTTATTTTCATAACTTGAAGAGGGGAGAACGTGGAGGAGGCTGCATCTTTGGATTTCTCTCATCTCTTGGAGTTCTTGAAGGAGATTGAAGGCTTGGAAAGAGGAAGAACTACAAATCCTAAGAGATTTCATCAAATTTGCTAAGTTTTCCCTTTCCCTCTCATTTTCTGGAATGTCTCCATATTGTATTGTATTTGTATTCTATCTGAATATGTGTAACTAAATCTGAATTGGTTGAGGGTGATTTCAAAGCCCTTGATATGGTTTTTGTGAATTGATTGTGCAAGGAATTGTTATCCAATTCTCTAATTGAAGTTGCTTGTATTTTCCCATGTTTAATGCTTATGATTGCTTGCTGGATTGTATTTGGGTGGCCAACTGAATATAATCTGGATATTGTCTATTGCTAGACTAGAAATCTTGATCCGTAATTGTCTTGAATTTCTAATCATTAGTAGCAAAATTGTGATCAGAGATTGCAATTGGAGAATATAACCTAAGTTAAATAATCCGAGCTTGTGTGTTTATTGCTTAGATCAACCTGTCTTTCTTTTCATAATGCATCCATTGAATTAAATTTAGAGAGCTTGTTCTAGGTTGTTTAATGGATAGAGATTAAATAAAGAGCTTGTTTTATTTAACAACAAAGTAAGGAAAGATTGGGATAACAGAGCTTGTTGTTATCTACGGTTGATAACTTCAATGCTGTAATTGGATGACAATTCTACATTAATTCGCAAATCCATATCTTGTGGTAGAGAAGGATCCCTTAACCAGCTTTCTCCCATTGTTGATTTTCATTTTGCATTTTATTTTTATTTAGTTAATCAACAAAAAACCCCCCTGTTTAGTTTATTGTTGCTGGAAATAACAAATTCAATTAGAATCAATCCTCGTGGGAACGATATCTACTTATCACTTTATTACTTGTGCGACTAGTATACTTGCTAGTTTCGAACACATCACTGCCATCTCGAGATTATAGTCTAGGTTGAGTATTGAAGTAGTTTTTTGCACATCATTTACTGTAGTTTTCTTTCCTTCTTTTGTGAACTTCTATCCAATGGTTGCAAATAAATCTACCATTTTGTTGTCCATTTCTTGTATGTATTCCAATTCCACTATTTCAAATTTCTTCATAAGTCTCTAAGCCATGGTTCTATATGGTGCTAGAGTTGGTTCCTTTACTGAAAAACAATCTTCTAGTTGACCTATTACCAAATTTTTAATCTCCAATGAGTTTGATGTGTCTTATCCATAATTTAGAAGCCATCAGAAGCCCTTTAATTGCCCCTTCATATTCGACCATATTATTTGTCACTAAAAACATCAGTTTCATTGCCTATGATAAAGAATTTACTTATGGATTTATTAAAATGACTGCTGCTACTACTTCTGTGGTTGTTACTGCTCTATCCAAATAATAGTCAAGATTTTTTCTGATGTTTATGCTTTTGCACATTTTTCTGGCAAACCCCTATGTATCTCTTCGAATAAACAAATTCATCATTGCTTGAAAATACAATAATCAAATCTATCACACCTTGACTTTTAATTGCCTTTGGGATAACACAAGTGATGTCATATTCCATCAACTATAGTAACCATCTTACTAGTCTCCCAAATAGTATAGGTCTTGTAAGCAAATATGTGAGTGGATTTGTCTTCACCATGACTTACAGGGTATGAGCCAAAAAATAGTGTCTCAGCTTTTGAGCAGCATAGATTAATACCAAACAATGATGTTCAGCTCTTGAATGCTTTCTTCCACTTTCATTCATCTATCTACTAATAAAATAGCTTAGGTTTTCTGTCCTTTCTTTATTGTCTTATGCAAGCAAGGCTCCAATTGTAGTAGTTGTGATTGCAAGAAAGATTTTCAAAGGCTTTCCTTTGATTGGGGCACTTATAGTTGGCAGATTTGGAATCAGTTCTTGAATTTTTTGTAATACCTGATTGTGTTATTCTTTCTAACATAATTCTATTTTCCTTTTAAACAGATGGGTACAAGTTTAAATAAAAGTAGCCAATTCAGGAAGGAATCTTCATATGTATGAAAGTTGACCTAATAAACTCTTCAATTCTTTCTTAGATGTCAAAATGGAAGTAGAGGAAATGCTTTTAAACTTTGACTAGGTGAACATTAATTCCTCTCTAGTGAACAACAGATCTTAGAAATTTACCTAATGAAACTCTAAAAACGCATTTCTTCAGATTCATTTTCAGATTGTACGGTTGAAATATTTCAAATACCTTCTTCAAGATTTCTAGATGATTTTCCCTTAGCTTTGACTACACAACCAAGTCATCAACATAGTCCTCAACTTCTTTTCCCATCATATTATGGGAAATTATAGCCATTGCCCATTGGTAGGTAGCTCTAACATTTTTTAAACCAAATGGCATTACAATGTAGTAAAAATTGCCAAAAGGTGTTCGAAAGGCTATTTTGTGAGCATCTTTTGGAGACATTTTAATCTGATTCAATCCATTAAATCCATCCATGAATGAGAACATTCCATTACCATTAGTGGAATCAAAAAGGACATTTATGTTTGGAATAGGGAATTTATTTTTGGGGCAAGCCTTTTTGAGGTTACAGAAATCTACACACAACCGTATCTAGCCATTTTTTCTCCTTGACAGATACAACATTTGCCAGCCAAGTTGGGTGAGCAATTAGGTTGATGAATCCGATAGCTATTAACTTTTCTATCTCTGATTTTATTTGAGCTTCTACTTTGGGATGAAAATTTCTCCAAGGTTGTTTAACTGGATTAAATCCTAATTGAATATTCAAAGCATGACATTCCATATCTAGATCCATGCCTAGCATGTCTTCGTATCCCCATACAAACACATCTCTATATTGCTTGAGTATTCTGATCATTTCTTCTTTTCTGCATCAGAAAGGTGAGTGCAAATTGAGACATTCTGTAAGTTGGTTGGATATGGGCTAAGATCAACTTCTTCCAAATTTTCTATCACAGCGTCAAAACCATCTTGCATACATTTTTGTGCAATTAGAATTTTCTGTTCATCTTTAGTGTTAAGGTATCTTTTGTTGTTTGGTATTGCATTCCTGGTATGGCACATAAATCTGCTTCTCCAAAGCCCTCCCATATGTTGTGGTTAGGTTCGAAAAACCGTCATAATCGATAAACCACCTTTCCTTTTGGCAGCTTGGTTCTAGTGCAGCAGACAGATTTGTTCTCACCTTCTTTCTTCTCACGTTTCTTTTCTTGAAAACTTGGCGTAGGTCTTCTGGCCACTTTGGTAATGCTACCCCTTACGCTTTCACAGAGGAGTCTATTTCAACAATCATAAATTCATTGTAGAATTTTGTATCGGCCAAATGACTTTCTGTTCTATCAAAAGAAGCTTGATTTGCTAGAATTTTAACAGGTTTGAATCCTAGCCTTCCTTTTACATTTTGATAATATGTCGACACCACTAATTTGTGTTTATTCAACCAAGGTCTTCCAAGTAAAATTTGATAACTTACATTTACATCCAATACATGGAACCGAGTGTAATCTCGAAATGGTCTGACAGAAAGGCCTATCTGTATCGATCCAACAGCCTTTTCTGTGTTGTTCTTGAATGCAGCAATTTTGATTGGATTTCCTACTTTCTCTAATCAATCTTTGCTGCTTCTGATACTGATAGTGGAATGATATCGATAGAGAAGCCTATGTCTACCAATGCTTTTCTAATTGGTATTAATATGAGTTTCAAGATAGAGGGCCTACCATGATCTATATAAGCAGCTTATATGTCTTCATCAATGGAAGTTATTACATTAATACGCTCTAGGAATGCTCTATTGGTTTTGGATTTAGATTCTAACCTATATTTTGAGGAAACCCGTATTAGAGCTTCCGCTACAACGATTCTAGCCTGAGGCCTATAACTTATCTAATCAAACAAAGATTTGAACTTCGAATTATGCTATAGAAATTGACCTATAGGGTTGGGTTGTTACTATGATGTTTCCTTTTCTTCTTCATTTATCTGTAGAATAACTGTAGAAAGCGCCCTCATACTATCTTCCTTTACTATATAAGCCATAGCAACCCTCCTCTATTTATGCTATGGCAATAGATCCTTTTCAATGATTTACTTGTGTTCTAAGAGCTCAAGATTTCCATCAGCTATCTTTTTATGAACAATCTTCTGCATTACTTGGTAGACCATAATTGAGTGACCTATCCATCAATGAAATTTATAATATGCTGGGTGCAACTTTTCTTCTTCAATTGGTATACGTGTAACAAAAGGTAGTCCGATCAACTTGTCCTCAATCCATTGATCTAGAATACTGTCCATTTCTTCTGATGTGCATGGAATTGCAGGATACGTCATAAAGTTTCTACCTTTCTCTTTGTTGTCGAACCTTGGTTTTTTTTTTTTTAGTAAATAGGTTATGACCGCGATACCATATTCCTTCTTTTCTGGTCTAACATTCTTCGGGATGATTTTGACTGATATAACTATCTTTCTGGCTGACTCGAGCAGTTTAGCGAACTGCGATATGTTGGCATTTTCCAAAAAAAACTCTTGTACTCTAGAGTAATATTGCTGATACAAGTCTCTATAAATTCAGCCTCATTGTGTTCTATATAGCATTCTAGAGCTAGGTCTCTAAATCTGCTTACGAAATCCACTATTTTGTAGTCCCTTGTTTAGTATTGTTAAGTTGCACTATCGTCACTTTTTCTTCATTTTGGAAGTATTTCTTGTAGAATTTTCAGGCCAGTTCATCCTAGGAGTGAATTGATCTAAGGGCTAGAGATTTATACCAGGTGTAAGACTTATCAGTGAGTGATTTGGAAAACTCCTTGAGTTGCAAATATAGTTTTGTGGTGAATGACCCTAACATATCTAAAAAACAAGCAACATGCTCCTTCAGATTACCTTTTCTCCCATCAAACAAAGGAAACTATGGGACCTTGTATTCCAGAGGATACGATTTGAGCATGATTTTCAGCAGATAAGGAGGCTGAGGAATATAGATTGAATCTCAATTGTTCTTACTCAATTCTGTTTGGACCAAGGCCATGATATCTGCTTGTATGAGTGATATGTTGGATTCGACTTATTTCTTACTTGCTTGCATCGATCTCATTATTCTTTGTCCCATCATTACTTTCCTTTGGATGCATATCTATGTGAATTTCTTTGAGTGCCTTAATGATGATCTCTTGAGTGTCTTAAATGATATGGACAATTGTTTTCATTCCATCCAGGCTTTTCTCCAATTAATTTACTCGTTCGTAAGAAGTTTTCTGTGAAGTTTTCCCATCTTCCGATTTTCCCATTTGTACACTCCCTATTTCTGGTGTTTCCTCTAGATTGTCATTTTTCTTACTAATTTGTTTCACCATATAATATCTCAAACCAACTCTCTAATGGAGTCATCTACTATTGTGTCTCGATATTAAAGAAAAGTGAAAAGATAATTATATCCTCAATAAAGAAAAATAAAAAAATACAAAAATATCCTTCTTGGCGAAAAAGTCTGAAATGTCCTTAAATGTCCTTGATGTTATAAGACGTCTGTCTGGATTCGAAGAGCTAGTCCATATCACCTAAAAATTTTTAGCCAATCAGGAAGTGTCGTTTTGCAAATATTTGTTAATGATACAAGAAAATGCCGAGGACTCCTTGGAGGAAAAGTGGAGATGGGAGCAAACAGAAAAGACAAGTGATGGTATATGTCAATGACTATTTTTAATAGAGAAATTGATTCTCAATACCAGAAATCTGTGATATTGTTGCTGATCTAGAACTATTTCAGAAATGAATAAAAATCCAAGGAAAGTAAATTCTGATATTCACTAAATCCATAACTCTAGAACATAATGAAAAAGTGAAATTGTAATGTAAATGTTCTAGAAAGGTGAGGAGGAAAAGTCCCTGACCTATTGTATTGGCTTAAATTGAGGTTACTGCCTAGAAAATGACTGTGTTTGGATTAAACGATGATTCACGTGGTCTCAGGATGTATTAGAGTAGTGTTTCAGGCTGCGTATGAACTGATAAGGAATGAAACACTTTTTTGGATGAGTTCTAACTGAAAATTGCATAAAGAGCTTTGAATGATGATATGTGTGTGTTTGCTACATGAGTTAGGATGAATATGAATGAATAAATCGTATGGTAAGACTCTTCTTTTATATTAGTGAATAAAATAGTTTGATAAGGATATTATAGTGCAAATAATAATTAAAGTAGGATCTTAAAAATCTTTAAGGCTTAAGTATTTAGCTAATAATATAGGCTAATATGGGATGACACATGAAAATAAATAAGTAATAATTATCTTAAAATAATATAGGAATAATGCACGAAAAGACCTGTCACGTCCTAACATCTCTTATTTAGAGACTTTAGGGGTGATTGAATAAGAAATTAATAAAAAGGACATCATCATGTCTCATTTTTTCTTTTTATTTTTTTTAATTACATCTCATGAATTCATTACAACATATGACCATTTGTTCAAAATCAACTTTACATATACTGATGACTAAAATCAATACATAAGTTGATAGTCACATAACAAAATCTCCCATCACAATCTAAGAGATTCAAGATAGTCCCCAAAATTATCGTATGCATGTAAACTCCAGACTCCCTAGGAAAACTCTGGAACACTACTAGTATAAACATCTTTCTGTGTACCTGTGGAGGGAGGGCGTGAGCATAAAGCCTAGTAGGAAAGATTCTAACATTATACTAAGTCACACGTATTCAACAATTACTCAATTACAGAATTATACACCCAATAATAATAAATCAAACAATTATGTTCATTCGCACATCAAGTTGATATTCATGTTCCCCTTGGATCCGTATACAAAACGGTCCATCCAAGGTCCTACACATCAGTTTAGATTTGTGTTCCCCTTGGATCCGTATCCAAAACGGCCCATCCAAGGTCCAACACATTATGTTATTATATTCGTGTTCCCCTTGGATCCGTATACAATACGGCCCATCTAAGGTCCAACACAAAGAGTTTCATATCCACATTCTCCTTGGATCCGTATAAGAAACGGCCCATCCAAGGTCCAATACATACATTTACAACCTTTCTATATAATCTCTACGATAAATCTCAAAAAAATACAATTTTTATAAAAAATCCAGGACTTTCAGGAAGTGTGCAGTCGATTTGGGTCGATTCTGTAATTTTGCTCGACACTCGACACTGTGCCGCTCGACACTCGACAGTAGACATTCGACACTCTCACTTGCACATCGAGTCACGCATGCAGCATGCGACACTGTTTACTTGACACTCGGTGTTAGACACTCGACACTCGACACTCATACCTGCACGTCGAGTTGTGCATGCAGCACGCGACAATGTCCACTCGACACTCGACACAACTCTCTCGACACTCGACTCATGCATGTCGAGTCGTGCGTGCAACATACGACGCTGTTCACTCGACACTGTTCACACCCGACACTCGACATATGCCACTCGACACTCGACAAGTAAGTGTTGAGTGGTGTCGAATGAAAAGTTAGACGCTACATATAGAATTGTGAACTTGTTCCATTAAGTCGGTTAACTCATCTCATTTCCAGATTTCGACCTCCAACTTTAAAAATTCTCCAAAAATTCATTTTAACTCCAAATTCAATGAAATAAGTGGCTATTTAAAGCTTAATATATCTATTTTTCTAAACAAAGGAAGAATCATACAGTTCACAATCCAGAAAAATGCAACAGCGCAACTAACATTGAACAGTCACATGAACTACCACTGCCCCCAAGAACCATCTCTACTTCACTTCACAAGCACTTAGTTTTCACACATAATTCCTCATTCAAACAACAAAACAATCAACTTACAATAAGTAGTTTCACTCATAATTCATCATCCAAACAACAAAACAATCAATTTAGAATAGGTCACATACATAAGAAACCAATATCAACTAAAACAACAAAAAACATGACATGATGTAAGGATAATGTTAGAAAATCCCTACTTGGTTTCCAAGCTTATACACCTCTTTGAATTTTTTTCCTCTTTTCCTCTCTTTTCTTCCCTCCCTTTTTCTTCTTCTCCTTCTTCTTTTTTTTTTCTCCCTGTAACCGTAAGACTCCTCTTCTCTATCTCCCAATTTCCAGAAAAATCCTCTCTTATATATACAAGGCCTTGACTCATAGGCCTAAGTCCACTAACTCTCCAACCCACTTAATCCTTTAGACATGGTTTCTAAATTTTGTAATATATAAATGCATACATATTAATTTTCTTTTGAAACTCTACAAGACCTCTAATCCTAATCAAACCTTTTTTACCATCCTACACTTACCCTTAGCCTCAATTTTTAATTACCCAAATACCCCCAAGTGGGTTTGGATTCAATAAATAGGGCTAAGTGGGCCTCATGTCTTCTGCTTATACCAACCAAACCACAGACCACCAAAGAGCCCCATGGGTGGCTTAGGTCCACTTGGCCTTAGGCTAAGTACAACTTTAGGTCATATAGTAAGATTCAGATTCAAATTTAGATTTACAAGGTTCCTTGGTATTGGACCTTTGGGCTCTAACATACCACCAACCATAGCCCAATGTATAGCATGAAAGAATATGTGCACTTACAGATTGATGCTAGCTAGGCTTTTCATATTGGGCTATTAGATTTTAAGTTTAGAGGCCTTTTTACTAATTATACTAATTTGATTTTACATGTCATGGCCATGGACTTTGTAACAGATTTAGATTTAGATTCGGATATGTTTTGGCTTTGACATGGGCCCATTGGGCTTTGACAAAATCGAGCATAAACAAGCATTTAAACAAATGGACCTAAGATAGATGGGAGTCATGGGGCGGCAACCGACTGTTTGCTTCAACGAAGGAAGGGAGTAAGAGCCTATAAGGCGTTAGGGTTAAACTAAGGGATTAGGTATTCAGGTTTTAAAATTTCGGGCTAGGGTTTGGAAAAAAAATTTGTGTATATGCGTTATGATCCAGTAAGGTTAAGCCCATGGTAAAAATACTAAACGTCCAATAATATTGACACATTTACAAATAATTTATATTTTAATATTAAAATTTTGATTTGTAAATAATTAATATTTAAGTACAAATGATTTATTTTAAATATATAAATACTATTTTATTGTTTATTGGTTAGTTATGCCATGTTTAGATTTAAAGCTCAAATCACTAAAATTGATTTATGCTTATAGTAATTTTACAATTATTTATCAATATATCACATAATTGGATCAATTTTTTAGAAAAACGGAGTTTTAATTATGTAATTTGTTATACATATTAAAATTTTTGGTATGAAAACCATAGATGAAAATCTCATATATAATCCCACAAAATAATATGATCCAAATGATAAAATAGAAAGTTAGCTTAATTTATTTGTTAGTTATGTAATTTTATTTTAAAATCATTTAATGTATATTATATGATGTTCAATCTAATGTTTTTATTTTAAGAATAGTTGAGTAAAATGAATTTAATTTCATGGTTATTTTAAATATATTTAAAATTATTGCATTTATAATGTAAAATGTGGAAGGCTAAGCCTATTAACATTTTACATAAATGTTATAATTTTTTTATCATATAATTGGATGTATTATAAATAACAAAATTTTTATTATATAACTTAATATATATAATAGAATTTTCCATATCAACAGTATAGATGAAATGACTCAAATATAGTCAAACAAAATAATTTATATGATTTGAATGATAACATGTAAACTCATGTTAATTTAACCCAAAACATGTCAATGATTTTAATGCTCTATTACTTTTATGCATGTCTATATGAATATATTTGGTCAATAATAAGTTCACTATTATTTCATTTTGGCTTATTAATTGCTAGTTTTATTTTTTAATAAAAGTATATCGTCATACACATTCTTAGAAAGTTATGGGATAATGAGAATGAATTAAAATAATAATTTTTCATTTTTTTAAGTAATGAACATAAGATTTTTGAAGTGGTTATATATTCACTAATGTAACAAGCTTCATAGGTTTAAATGGTTATATGTTGACCAATATAACTCCTTGCATATGCTCCAAGTGATAGGATATCCATTTTTAATTATTATATAAGTTTTCATAGGTTCATTTAGTGGGAGATAATTTTTAAATTTATTTAAGATTTCATAGGACCAAGTGGTGGGAAACACTTTTTCAATTTGTATTTAGTTTTCATAGATTCAAATGGTGGGAAACGAATTTTCAATTTTTATTTAAGTTTTAATTGGATGGACATGTAGATGGATTTCTAATTTATTCTAACTTCTAAACAAAACCTCTGCTACGGACAAACACAAAGATGGAATCCAAACGGGCTTCCATCTAATGGAGAGAAATTCAATTAAAAAAAAATATGTCAAATGGATGGATGCAAAGATGGACTTCCATTTAATATTGACTTCCAAAAATGATTACTATTATGGATGGACTCATAGATGGGCTCAAAACAGACTTCCATCTAAAGTAGAGAAATTCAATAAAAAACATTGTTTAATAGATGGATTCAAAGATGGATTTCCATGTTTTTGTACCTTTCAAACAAAGCCTTTGTTATGGATGGACACATAGATGGACTCAAATAGACTTCCATCTAATGTAAAGAAAGTAAATCAAATTTATTGTTTAATAGATGGATGCAAGAATGGATTTCCATGTTATTCTACCTTTTCAACAAAGCCTCTGTTATGGATGGACATATCCATAAACTCAAAACGAACTTCCGTCTAAAGTAGAAAAATTCAATAAAAAACATTTCTAAATAGATGGATGCAAAGAAGGATTTCCATCTTTTTTTTTGAAAAAATTACTATTCACATATAAAGAAAAAAGAAAGTAGAAAATACGAGGGGCATACCCCAAGAAGAGTACTTAGGACTTACAAGTCCAAAAGGAAATAACAAAGCCCAAAGGCCTCAAACAAACAAACAGAACATAGAGCCGAAGGCCCCAAACAAAACAGAAGATGGCACATAGGCCCAAAACCAACCACAACGAGGCTATCATCACCATAAACAACAAAACAAAAGGGCGCATTTGGCCAATTAAACAAAATAAATTCAAAAAACGAACTAACGATGAAGTCCCCATATGGCACAAAGCTGAGGAGTGATTACGTACTTGGCTTCAATGGTTAGAAGCCGAGAGCAAACCAAAGCAAAAATCTCGTTAATCACTTGACGACGAGTCCGATGACGCTGTTGATACACACAATCATTCCTCTCATACCATAGAAAATAAACTGTAGCAGAAAAGACCAAACATGCAAGGATACACCCAAAATTTTTCCTGCCCTGAAGATGAAAAGAAGCCCAATGAAGTAGAGAGAGCCAACCAAAAGATGGCCAAACAATGAGGGTCTTAGCTGAAATCTTCCCCCATACAGAAGACAAGAAAGGACAGCTAAAGAAAAGATGATCGTGAGTCTCATTTAATAAAGTACAGAGAACACAGCCTGAAGAAGATAACATGCTATGACGCCGTAGCCAATCCATAGTACGAAGATGACCCAATGAGGCAAGCCAAAGAATAAAGAAGTGCCTTGGAACATGGCCACGGAACCAGAGAAGATGATGAAAGGAGTTCACTGATCGTCTACTCCGTAATAATTCCCATGCTGAGTCAATGGAGAAAATACCAGAGGTGTGGCCCTTCCAAACAATATGGTCAGGAGTCCCTATCATAGGTCGGATGTTGACAGAGTCCCAAACCTGTCCAAAGACCGGCCCACCATCAGGGAAAGCCCAATCCCCATTCTGAATAACAGCTGAGACCTTTGCATCTAAGGGAAGACCTGTAGATGATAGAGTCCTGAAAGAAAACAAATCACAAAGACGTCCCTGCGGCAACCAGTAATCCTACTAAAGTGAGGTATCACAGCCATCTCCAATACAAGAGACAAATTTACCCCTACACCAATCCTGACTGTGCAAAATCTTTCTCCAAGACCAGGAGGCTCCAAAAGTAACCCGAACTTGCCAAAACGAGCAACCCTGAAGGAGTACCTTATGAACCCAAGAAGACCATGTGGAAGACTTGTCAGAAAGAAGTCTCCAAACATGCTTCAGAATAGCAGCACGATTCCACTCCTTCACTCGTTTAATTCCCAATCCCCCTTCCTTTAATGGATAGCAAACCGAATCCCAAGCTACTTTGGCCCCAGAACGAGACAAAGAGGTCCCTTTCCAGAGGAAAGTAGCTAGAATACCCTCGATCTTTTGCACCACAGCTACCGGTAATATGAACATAGATGACCAGTAGACCTGGATGAAAAATAATACCTACTTAATCAACTAGAGACTGCTAGCATAAGTCAGCACGGTAGATGTCCATAACCTGACCCTCGACAGAATCTGTTCTATCAATGGAACACAATCTGAAAGGCACAATCTAGTGCTGATCAGAGGCACCCCCAAATATCAGACTGGCAAACTCCCTACTTGAAAACTCAAGATAGACTACAATACCGCTCGATCCTTATCATTGACTCTAGAAAAGAAGACATGATTCTTGGTCGAATTCGTAACTAAACCAGAGAGCTCTGCAAACTCCTGCAAAGCAACACGAACCACCCTAACAGATCCCACATCTGCCCTGCAAAAAACCATCAGATCATCTGCAAAACAAAGATGAGTAAGAGAAATCTGCTGGCATCTCCAATGGTAACGAAAACCAGGCCGCTGAGAGGCCTCCTGAAGAATACCACTCAAACCCTCTATGGCTAACATAAAAAAGTGTGGTGACAACGGATCACCCTGTCGAACACCTCTAAGGGTGGGAAAGAAACCATGAAGCTCTCCATTTAAAGCAACCGAGAAATATGCAGAAGACATGCAGGTCGTAATCCATCGAACCATACACTCTAGAATACCAATCGTCCTTAACCCCAAAAGGATGAAATCCCAGCTGACAGTATCAAAAGCTTTGCGAATATCCACCTTTAAAGCGCACCGGGGAGGCGAATGCCCAAGATGGTAATTATGCATGAGCTCTTGAGTCAATAGAATGGCATCAGAGATCCTCCGACCTAGGACAAAAGCAGACTGTGAACTCCCAATTACATCAGGTAAGATTGCTTTGAACCGATTCACAATCACTTTGGAGATGCACTTGTAAAGTACATTACAACAAGAGATTGATCGAAAATCACTCATAGTTCTCAGAGACTCAATCTTGGGGACCAAGGCAATCCTAGTGGCATTAACACACTTCGACATCCGGCAAGTCGCGAAGAAGTAGCGCACAACAGCCTTAAACTCCACACTAATAATATCCCAAGCCCTTTTGAAGAATAGAGAGGTATACCCATCCGGTCCTGGAGCTTTATCATCAGGAATCGAAAATAAAGCTGACCTGATCTCATCATTAGTAATAGGATACACCAAAGAAGGAAGCATCGCCTCAGAAACTCTTCCAGAGAAAAACCGAGAAGCATTTACAAGAGAAGGGCGAGAAGGAGTGTAAGCAATTTCTGAAAATACCTCACAGCTAGATGACCTAAGTCACCTCGATCTGTAACAATGGTACCATCCTCATCCTCAAGCTGATGAACCCAATTCCTGACTTGTCTATGGATCAGAGACTTGTGAGAAAACTTGGTATTTTGATCCCCCAAAGAGAGCCATTAGATCCTTGACCTCTGTCGAAAGAAAACCTCTTCATCCCTGCACAACTGGGAATACTGCTTAGCAAAATCCCTCTCAGCCAAAATACAATCTGGGGAATAAGGGTTCTCATCCAGAACAACCTGAGCCACGGTCCACTAAGCTTCAGCCTCAATGACCCTACTAGAGATGTGACTAGAAGCCTTGGCATGCAAAGTCTTAAACTTACGTTTCAACAAACCCAATTTCTGTGTGATTCGAAACATAGGATCCCCGTCCACAGGCGTAGACCACACTCTCTGAACAATCTTCAAGAAATCTTCTCGGTCAGCCCAAAAGTTTAAAAATTTAAAAGGACTGGAGGTCTGCCTACGTTGATCTCCAAACCTGATGACCATAGCACTGTGATCAGAAGCATCCTGTTGAAGAATCTCAGAAGCTGTGTTTGGCTAAGTTAAGAACCATGAAGCGTTGCCAAAACTCCAATCAAGAGTCGTCTAAAGAATAGTACGTTCTCCCTACTGCCCATTATGCGAGGTATACCGAAGCCCAAAAGATGGTACCCTGATCAACGCTACATCATGATCACATTGACCAAACTCATCCATATAACCATGCCAAGCCTGATCCCCTCTAACTCTATCCGAAGAGCATAAAATCGCATTGAAATCACCCAATGCCAACCAAGGTAAGTCCATGGACTGAGCTCTGATAAAGTCCCATAACTGTCGTCGAACACTTGGATCGTTGAGCCATAAACAAAGATCAAACCGAAAAAAAGCCCATCTGATAATCTGGTAGCCTGACAAACGATCGACTGTGGAGAAGACTGCAAACTAATCAAATTGTACAAAGTAGGATCCCAACACACCAACACTCTACAAGCAATTGACTTAGTGGCATTGGAAAAGAACTTCCAAAAAGGACAAATATTTGAAACAACTGAAGCAAGGTGTCGCTGATCAACCTTAGTCTCTAAGAGACCAATCAAACCTAAAAAATACTTAGAAATCCAATTTTTAACTGCCCGCTGCGTAGAGAAGCCATTAAGGCCTCTAATGTTCCAACTTCCTATCATAGGAAACTGGAAAAATCTCAAACCTCAATAAATAAATCATCGGAGGCGCATGGCCCCTCTACCCCCATTGCCACCCTTTTTACTCTAAACCTTTTTACCCTGACCAGCAGGACGGATAGGAAAAGTGGTAGGTGGTCGACTGTCCAAAGGTGCCACAGTGGATTTTGGAGAATCTACAGCAATAAACCTCTCTGGAGGATCAATCCCTGAAGAATCAGGCAAAGCAGCTATAGGGCTAAAAGAGCACTTCAAAATTTGATCCTGCTGTGCTTCAATAGGAGATAGTGAATCAGACTCAGAATCCGAACCATTGGCTATAACCTTACCTATCTTATTAAAGATCATATCAATCAAATCTATCTCTATAGTCACTGCATCTGAAGTTAGTAGAGCAAGAGGTCCGGCTGATATGGAATCAGTAGCAATACCTTTACCCTTATCTTGTATAACTGGAGTTACATCAGCAGTAATAATCAGATCCTGACTAGTCTCAATATGGATTTCCATCTTATTCTACCTTTTAAACAAAACTTCTGTTGTGGATGGACACATAGATATTGGACTCAAAATTGACTTCCATCTAATGTAAAGAAATTCAATCAAACTATATACTTATGTAACCAATAAATTTTTAAATTAGTTTATTTTATTTTAATTATTATAGACCATTGACCTAATCTAACGGTTTATCTTTACCTTATTATTAATAACGGGAATTCTTCCTAGTATCACATAAGTTTTTGAGTTTTATTACCATTCATCCACTACAAGAAAAATAGGAATAGATGACAGAAACAAACGGTCATAAACAGAGGTGGATGATAGAGAATCAAACAGTCATCTATGTCACTGTCACTCATTCATGATAGAAAAAAAGTCTATCATCAACTTTGTGATAGTTTTTACATGTCATACGTCTATCACATTAGGCAATTAATTTTATAATTTTATGATAGTTTTTATATGTCATATGTCCATCACACTAGGTAAATAATTATTTAATAATCCTTAAAAATTTTGGGCGGGAAATTATTTTTTATTTTTAGTTTGAAATTTTTGGCGGGAAAATTATTTTTTTTGGATTCAAATTTAATTTTGGCAGAAAACTTTTGTCGCAAAAATTATTGGTTAATTTTGTGGGTAAATTATGTTATTTGTGACAGAATTTATTATTAGTATTTTCTATCAGAATATTTAAATTTAGTTATGCAGAACTATAATTTTTTTATTTTATTTATACATTCTTGTGTCTAAAATTCATTTTCAAATTTAATATGAACTAAAAATTAAAGTGTACATCCAATTGAGTCCAAAAACTTTTTATAGTAATGACATCCACATAACAATATAGAGAAAAGTTGCATAGATCATGTATATCATTACTAATACATAAGCTAAATCATTAGTAACTGTCAATAACAAATTGTGATTGTAATTCAAATCCAGAAGCAACAACAAATGATAGCCAACCAAATTAAATTTGGAGTTCACATGACAAATTTCAGAACCTATTAAGTAGGTCATTGACTCGTTAATGTCAAAATCTTAATCTATTCCTCATATCAATGGGTTATAGCTAGATTGAAAGAGCTTAGAAGGATCACAAATAAGATGGCATCATACAGTTTCTCCAGTTTTAGGGTCTTGCGACATAAGCAATCAAGCTAATAGCAGAGCTCCCCTTTCCACTGGTGTAAATGCCACGAGGAGCTAGCTTGTGTATATATTGCAGCAACTGGGACTTACTGGTTCCAGGATCACTAACAAGAAGGATATTGATATCACCACGGAAGCTAGCAACCAGATGGCAACTTCAAAGCATTCCCGCCGAAAAGCTACATTGAGTCAGTAAACTAGCCATGAGCATCACAGCAGAATGATGATGTAAAGTCATATAGAAAAAGGGAATATCAAGAAAGAAGTAATATTAGTGGGCAAAATTATTGTTGAACCTGGCAAAGAAGACCTTTCTTCACATCATCTGACTCCCAGATGTTCGGTGCCAGAGACCTGGTCAATGTTTCATATATGTCAGGTTGTTTTGACAACTCTTTCAATTGCTCTACCTGAGATTTCAAACAATCAGTGTTATAGATGATAACTACTACGTGTATGAAGACATATTAACCTCAAGATTATGCTATTAAACAAAAAATAAAGCTCAGCAAAAGTTGATGCGTGATTGACTATGAGTTAATACATCAAATATCTTATAAAGAGACAACAGTATGGGAAAGTACACATTTGGCAACCAAAGTACATAACTGTTGATTTTACCGACATTTGAGCATACAACAAACAACAACGGTCTCATATGCTAGTGTACAATACTACCAGTGCCATAGCCATATAGAAGATGAGCATTCATTTGTGTTTTTCTGGTGTACAACTGTCTCTTACTGAATATAGCTACAGTTTGGCATGTGGTGAATGATGGTCTGCTCAAACATCCAAATCTAAATATGAGCTTTCTACAAGAAGTTAGAACCAATAAGCAAGCCAAGCCAGGCACAGAACAAAAGCAATAATTAAAGTAAAAGAAGCAAGTTGAGAAATAGGAAATCGGGCACTTACACTTTGGAGAAACCAGAAGATCAAGTTCTACAACCATAAAAGGAAAATTGAACAAAAGAAATGAGAATTAAAGAGAGGAAAAATGAAAAAACACTATAAACTTTGTGTGAATAAGGGATAGAAGAAGATTTGTTACAATGGTTGGGTCATAATTCTCTAAATTTTGGAGCTTGCCATGACTGCTTTGCTTTTGCTGCTCATGTTGCTCTGATAAAATGAACATTATCAATTGGTGTCAAAATTTTAAGTTACATTTAAGTTATAGAGCACTGAAATGCAAAAGCAAAACCATCTCAACAAGAAAGTCTAAAATATCCTTTTATAAATTTAGCATCTCTCTACTGCAGTGCAGTGCAGGTTTGCTTCCCTCTCTTATAGCTCCTACAATACCAACCAAAATCTAACTGTTTAGCCAGTACATTTTTTTAGATAACTAAGCAATAAAATGAAAATGACAGACTGATGATGCAACAATTTTTGTCCACATGTGGCACTTAAAAAAACAATTATGGCCATGCATTTAAAATAGTCTGTATTCTTTAAATTTCGTAGACCAATCCTTGTATTCACAGTCAAGTTTTACATTTCCTTACTAAGATGTATTGTAAGCATTTCCAAAATCATTGCCTCCAAGAAGACCCATCTAGGGATCTCAATTTTACAATAAATATAGGTAAGTATCAAAACAAAATTAGTTAGATGCAAACCAAATTCAATTTATTTATCTAATCCCAATAAAGTAATAATTGGAAAATGTGATGTAGAATTTACTTAATCCACAGATTAAGTAAAAATGGATGTGTAAGCAATAGATGCCTTACAGTGCTAGCATAGATTCCAAACAGTCTAATACTGTTGAATATACTATTGAATGCAAAAAAAGATTGAATCTGCTGATACTCATTCAACACATTGAGATCGGCATTCAATATGCATGGAATAAAAATGTTTAAAAACTTGACAAAAAAACTGTCTTTGCTTTATGGATTTTTGCTGTCAACACCCATATTCTAATATGTGTAGGACAGGTTCGGACAAGTAACTTCCATGTCACGGAAGGCTAAGAAGTCTAGACATTTTGATTAAAAAGTAGTGTCAAGGACAATGCTGAACCTACATTTGACGAAGACCAATTCCCGGTCTTTGTCGCTTTTCTTCTTTTTAATCTAGTTAAGTTTCTTCATGAAACAACCTTCACTTAGTAGGAGTTTTTCTCAGAATTTCAGGGTCTCCTAGTCGCTGAAACCCCCTACCTCTCATATAAATGCAGTCATTATCCATGCATAAAAATTGGATTCTTGTTTTCTCCGTTTGGCTTCAAAAGCCTAAATTAATGTAAAAGAATGTTTAATTACACTGAAGTAGAATGGACTTCACAACTTCCTGGGCAACCTTCGAAGGATAATGAGGAAAAATTTAAACAATTAAGAATGAAGAAAGCTGATTAATAAAAGACACTCTGAAAGCTTATCTTGATAAAATAAATAAATAAAAGCCAATTAGTCATGCAGACTTATAGCATTAATCATTTTTGTTACTGCAAGCTTTCATAGCTTTGTCGTATTAAAATTTTTCTCTTCCAAATATCAATATTAATGTGATAGCCATTAGCCACTTTTCATCATTACTCAGCAATAATACAAGCCTTTGTAATTTCAAAACAAGTTAATTAGTCTAAAATATACAACTTAAGGAACAAAATATTCAGCCAACCCTTCTCAGAAATTAATGTTCTTATTATCATCAAAACCTCATTGTAGTGGTGGTGACGTGCAGCCACTTTAGTAAAGATCAATGCGAAGAGAAAAAAACTGGAAAAGGGATGATAATGCCAAAGATAAAGTTGAAAATTTATCCATATGGTACTTTACAGCGTCACCGGGTGGCCATAGAAGTTTTGATCTTCAAAGGAAGATATAAAAGTATCACTATTCTAGTCTCCTTATTGATAAGTTGTTTCAATTCTTAATCACAATCTGTTGACTTTCATCATGTTAGCATGTTACAAATATTAATATTTTACAGGAAGTCTATTTCGTTTTCTTAATTTGCTCTTAAATGCAGAACAGATGTCACACAGAATGCTCGGAACATAAGCAATATGAAGTAATGAAGATGATTAAATAAACTGTTTGAACCGTAAGGAAGTGTATATAATTAATTGCACTTGCAGTTGCAACCTCTATTGGACTTGCAGTTGAGATTTGGAGACAAGAGTAAAGTATTTGTTCGACCATGGCAACCTGCAATTTGTACTTGGACATGGCCAATAATCAACCTACCAAATATAAAATCTTGGCTACCTGAAAGTGAGTTAACTGAAAATGGGTCCATAATCATCCCTGAAGGGGGAGACTACACATGGATTGATGGAAAAGAGAGACACAAAGTAACATCTATTCAAACAATTTGATGGAGTTGGCAACCAAGATTACTTACATGAGGTTTGGTTTGTTGAGAATGGGATCATCGTTTGCAATTGCAAAGCTAGACAAAGTGTCCCACTGAAAAGATAATAAATAAGTATCAGACAAAACTTGTTTCTGAACAAGGCTGAAGGCTAAGGGCAAGTGAATGCCATTCCATGCGATGGTGTACAAATTTTGTGCAGAAAAAGGTTTAAGAGTTATGCAGAATGTGATGCAATCCAGACACAAGCCATGTGGTTTGTTAATTGTTTAGCCTTGGACTTCCCATGCTTACTTCCAACTTCCCAATTCGTAACTCACTTTTGAATGCTTTACGGAATCAAGCTGACAAGCAATAAATGCATGTGAAACCTTAGTAGAGCAGATCTCAATGTGTAGTTCTCCTGAAATTCTCACATCAACCAATAAACACATTTAATGAGTGCAAATCAGAGTCCAAATTAAAACTAGTCAAATCAAACTATCGATATTATAATGTGTGCTTGAATGATCATGCATGCAGACATTATATATGCATTTATGTTTGCAATATAAGCTATTTTCACAAGTTAATTGATCTTACAGCAACGAATTCCTCCAAAATGGTGCCATCCAGTCTGTTCAGTGCTAATGCAAGAGCCAAAAGAGGATTTGCTAATGCACCAGAATAGCCAGCAGAATGAATTACCTCCAAGAGTAGACCTTGAGGATTGTTACGGAGTTCCCCAAGCTCCAATCAGGGAACTTGACATGAAATCATCACAAAAAAAGACAAGAGTATCATGCCAATCATTGCCAATGATTACCAACAGTGAGTTTAGTATTTTTGAAATATGAGAGCAATGGGAAAGTAAACCATTTAAGTTATATGCATAAATGTGTTTTATTTTAGATAAAAAGCGAAGTATAAATGAATAACTTAAACTTAATCATATAGACAAAATGACATATAAAAATGCATTTCAATGTATAAAGGAATCAATAAGCAGACGAGTAACAGAGTGTGCTTACAGCCATTAGTTTTTTAGGTAACTGTGCAATTTATAATCTGTGAAGAAATTTATAACTTTAAAAAATTTTATTCCCATATATCTAATAAAATATTGAAAAACCTATACTACATAACAAATAACAAAGAATCAAATAATAAAAAAATGAGCTAAAGTTCGGATGCCAACAGGGTGATTCTCCTAACCCACCTTCACGCTCCAGTCTGCAAATAATTGCGTGTAAAGCAATCACCACATTTTGATACATTCATGCCACTTACTCCACTATTTAGTATTCTTCAAATCCTTTGTTAAAAACCAATGACAAACACAACTCCCTCACACACTTTAAAAGCTAGAAGAGATATGTGGCGAAGGCGCTTCAGTGGCGCAAGCACAAAGGCAAACGCAACTCACAGTTAAACAAAACAGCCACTAAGTTTAAATTTTTGTTTGTTTTATTTTCATTTCTTATTGTCACAGCCTCTGCTTTGTTATCCTCCTCATCAACAAGTGTTCGCATTAATATTTTTTAAAATTATAATAGTGAGACGTTAGAGAAAAAATGAAGTTCTCAAAGTACATATAATAGGTGGGCATCACAATCATCTTCTCATTTTAAACAAAACCCATTTTTCCCTTTCATTCAAATTCATCAATCCACCTAAAAACATGCACACAGCATGTTCAACAAACCAATAACACATAAAATTTGATTCAAGATTGCATCATAAAATGAAATGAAGTTAACAAGGAGCTAAAAAACATTGACTCACCTCGCAAGTTGGAGATGGAAGCACTTACCAGAGATTTCGCGTTTTTCTTGACTGTAACCTCGCAAAGTGTGGACGCCAAGAATCTGAAATATTTTGCCAAGATTTTTAGGGCACTTTCGATTAGGGATTTGGCACTTGTAATACAAGAGAGAGAGCAGATAAAATCAGGGATTTGGCATTGGAAATTAGGAGCGAATTTTAAATCTATGAGTGAAAGAGGGAAATGAAAGATAAAAGAGGGAAAGTGAGAGAGGGAAAGTCAATATCGGAAAAAGGAGGAAGTGATTATTTTTTATACACAGAATTTTCATATTTGTCTCTTATTTTGAAATGACAAATTTGAATATTGATAACCCACAAATATTATTAAAATCATTGTTTGACTTCTCAATTAATAATATAGTTGATAGTATTATAAAAAACCCTCAAATATATTATTTAATGAATCATGATTAAAATTATATTATTTAACAGTGATTTTTTCTTTTCATATTCCTAATTTATAAGTTTTTTAAATAAATATTAATTAATTTCTTTAAATTTTAAATATTATATTATTTCTTTATTTTTTTGTTTCAAGAATTATATTTCAATAAAATTAAAATTTATTTTTTATTTCATAAATAAATAACATTTTTTAAATTTTTATATATTTTTACATTTTATGAATTAAAAAATTAAATAATAATTCTTTTCTAAAATGTTGCACAAAAAATAAACTTTTAGTAGCATTATATATAAAAAAAATGCTACAATGTAGTGCTACTAAATATATTATTTATTGTAGTGAGAGTTAGGGATTTTGAGAGATTTTAGAGAGTTAAGTAGCATTTATCTTTTGCCATGAATGTATATGTGTGTGATAAGACAAGTATTTTTTTAAAATTGTAAAAAAAATTAATGAATAGAGCTAATTTTTATTGTAGTGCTAATGCAAAAGGTAAAGGCAATAAGAATAAAGAAAAAAATATATTGAGGTTGAAATAGATGGTGTAGGGGAAAGTTTTATTGGAGGGAAATGAAAAGTAATTCACTCTAGGTTTTTTTTAAGGCATTTACTGATTTTTTTAAATAAAATATTAATTCAAAATTTAGTCAAACACGGTCAATAAGAAAATTCTATCATAAAGTTTTTGATAGAATTAATTTCTATCACTAGTCTATCATCGATTCTTGATAGACAAAAAAATTATCACAATTACATCATTAAGTGTCTGATAGATCATAATTCTATCACGACTCCATCATCCTTTTATGATATAATGATTTTTGTCATAAAGTGTCAGTCATCTATTCTCATTTTTCTTGTAGTGATCCAATTTACAAACACATGGGCACTGTATTTATAGACTCGATGCATGCCCATTTCAGCAAATCTATCTTTAGAATAATTCCTAATATACAAACAATTCAATACAACTTGTTGAGGTATAATTTTCTAACGGGCAAAACTATGAAGAAAGTGGAAGAGACCAGTACACTCTACTTTATAGTAAGGCTTGGTACTTAAGTAGTTCAATATAAAGTAAATGGAATGTGAGTTTATGACAAGCTAGCTAAATCAACCATCAAGCAAAACAACCACCAAACGCAAATCACAAAATGTGCATTATGTTTTTCCACTTTGGATTTTATGGATCATGTAAACATTTGGCAAACTATGTGATAATCTAATCTATTTTGATTCTAGGTCGAAAGCATTTGCATCGATTAGGAATACTCTAGAAGGACACGTGGATTAGCAAGATTATGCCACATGCCACTTAGTGGTGTTCAAAATCCAAACCAATCTACCCAAATCGATAGATCCAATCCAAATCAATTCAATTTTGATAGGATTTGTTTTGGTTTGTAGATTGGATTGGATTCGAATTAATTAGATCCAATGATGGATCGTATTATAAAATCCACTATAAACAAATCAAATCCATTAAAAGTTAATAAGAGTAAATATGAATATCTAAAAAATAAAATGACCCAACCCATTATAATTTTAATATAATAAAAAATATTTAGCCCTAAATTAAGTAATCGTAAAGTACAATGCTCTATAATACCCATTAACGTTAATGTTGCCACAAGAAATAAATTATCCCATATTATGCATGACTCATTGAAGTCCTATAAATTTATTCAAAATTGCAATATGCATATTGGGTTGATTTAAATGTTTATTATTTTAGGCACTTTAATTAATTTACAAATGAATTTTTATGTCTTAAATTATAACCTACCACTCATATTTTAATTTGCATCAATATATAATCGTTATATTTATATCATATCAAATGGAATTGTGTTTTTAATTGGATTATATTGAATTCTTTTAAGTTTAGATCGAATTATATTTTTGGAGATTGGATTGGATTGAATGATGTTTCTACAAAATTGGATTGGATTGGATAAAAAAATCTCTAAATCAATCAATATCAAATTAGATTTGTTATTAGCTAAATCCATTGGATTCAAACTAACGTACACCCCTAATGCCACCCTAAAAATGACCAAGATTAAGAACATGTGTAAATCATTTTATAAACACAAGTGTTTTTTGTTTCATTTATTTTGGTAGCATTGGATCCCTTATATCCTAATGCCCAACAATTAAAAGTCAACTTTAAGCTCATTTCCATTTTTATCACCATTCATCATTGTTTTTAGTTGACTTATAACACTATATTTCCACTTAAACAATTGTTTCACCTAAATAGTTAATCAATTCATTGGCGTGATTGTTAGAGGGTTAAAACCAATGAAAAATCCAACAATCATTGTCATTTTACCATCTCATAGTTGAGTTTGTGCTCCTGAATTTTTTTTTTTGGGTTAATTGTATGAAAATGAATTCTTTACCTGAGAAACCCACAATGGGTTAGCCCAGTGGTAAAGGTGAATCAAGGATTGTGTGGTTAGGCACACAATCATGGGTTTGATTTCTCATATAAGCTTATCTCATTATTTAAGTGAGAGACTGTGACGGTGAGTTATAGTTGCACTAGTCTTTCCTAAGGATTAGTCTAGATGCATGTAAACTAGCCGAACACCTTGGTTTAAAAAAAAATAATCATTACCTGAGAAGAAGAGGAAATAGCTTCAAGTAAGGTGACACATCCGAAAAAGGATTGTCTTCCAAGTATAGGAGTGTCGAAGTAATAAACCCGATGAGACCGGGGTCGATCCACGAGGAAGGAAATTTTAACGCTACAAATTATAAAGTAAACAAATATGATATGGATGCTTCAAAGGGATGGCAAGATAATATCAACAAATATGGGTAAAGAATAAGTTCTTAAACAATAAATGAGGATAACACAAGAGAAATTAACACAATGATAGTGAGAGCTAAGGTTAGGGGATCCGCCCTTGATATATCAAATAAGGACAAGTAACCCATTTTAGTTATATGAATTATATTTGTTTCGTTACCAATATTTATACCACTACTTATAAATGGGTTCAAGCATCCAATGTGCCAATCACCATATGTCTACAACAAATCAAGGTTCCTAACTAGATTCATGTCGGTAAGGAAGAGCCATACGACATCTAGAAAGGATTCAAGCATTTGATGTGCCAAGGATTGTCGATAATGGATCAAGTCCTCCACTTTACGAGCGGTGTCAAGATTGATTAAGAAAATAAATATAACTCATATAACATAAACAACATAAGATTATGATAATTAAGCACATATTGAGGGTTAGAGAATCCATATTCTCATATCAAGGGTTTCACCCTTTCACCTTAGCAAGAGACAAATTAGAAAGACATTATAAGAGAAAGAACACAAAATGCAAGAAAAAAGAAATTCATTAATAACATTAAAACACAAGAGAGAAACACAATACAAGATCCCAGCAAAGGCCAAGATGATCCAACCAAGGCCAAGATGCCCTAATGGGTCACAAGGCACCTATATTTATTGATACATCCAGGGGCAAACTTGTCAAATTATAAGGGCATAATTGTCAAATATTAGTTGTAAATATCTTTGACAATTGGGATCATTAGGCACCGACTTTGACCATCAATTTTGACATTAAAATATTGAGAATTTTAATCACATGTCTTCATGAAAGTTGTAGATATTTCTCTCAGCTTTCTAGAACATATTGATTTGCATAATTTTCATACGTATTTTGAGAGATACTATCCAAATACTGAGGCCTGGTCAGACTGGGCCGAGACTGTAGATGGGTTCACTTCAAGCCCAATTTTAGTCTACTAAGAGCCCGAATTTGATGATTCTTGTAATGCAATCTTGTAGACAATTGAATCAGCTTTCCAAAACATTAAGAAGTGCACCATTCTGATATATAAATAGAGAGTTATGCCCATTTTACCGAACCAAAATTAAGAGGAAGTTAATTCCAAAGATGCAAAGACTACAAATATGCTTAAGTTGAGGAATTTAATGACGCTATTAATGTAATATGATGAGCTAAGCTCTTATTAAACATACATATTTAAGTGTTCATCACGCCCCGTAACTAGCTTATTGCTAGTCCCTAGCAATTAAAGCGTTATTATTTAGAAGTGATTTATAGAATTTTACATCCAAGGTGGTCATTATTGCACTCTCCTTGATTTTATCCAAATAAACAAACTCTCAACCTATTATTATTATTTTTTTTATATGACTCATGTACCATTCGGTCAAGATATCTATAAACCTTCTTTTTGTGCTCAGTCAACACATGACTATGGGGCTTATTAGAAAGAAGCCATATCGGTTCTAATATTTGTTAAGGCTAACAACCTTAGGTAAGGGGCATTTATTCATTATATATATATATATTTTTTTTTCTCTCTCTTTTTTTTTTGAAGGAATGCATCTTTAACCCATGTAGCGAGCCTTAGGCTAATGACTCCCAGACCAGTTGGCCTTAGGGCATTAGGTGTTAAGACACCCCTTCGAGCTTAACGACTCGGGTTCCCGATGCTTTATTTTTGCTTAGAAACTTGTGGATAGTGCAATGTTCAATCCCATTAAGCTTTCTCCTTAATCCATGTAGCGAGCTTTGGGCCAATAGCTCCCAAACCAGTTGGTCTTAGGGTATTAGGTGTTGAGGCACCCCTCGGGCTTAATTGCTCGAATTAAGGAGGCTACGAGACCAAACTTATCCACAATTGCTCTCTTCTTTTTTTTTCACTTTTTTTTTAACTTTCCCTTTCCCCTTCCTTTGTGTTGTTATCCTAAACAAAACAAAAGAACTCAATATTACAACATTTCATTTTGCCATCCACAATCATGCATCAAGGTATGTGTGTGTGTGAAGAAAGGTTCATGAATACTTGCTTAATGAGTACATAAGCACACAATTTTTAAATGATAAGGTTGTGAGAGTTCATAGATTTGAATAATTCAAAGTGAAATGAATAAGACCTCCTTGTTATAAAATTCAAAAATCAAGACTAAATAATATCAAGTTAGCTAAAATGAGTTCACAAGATCAAAATAAAATGACAAATTGGTTAGAATAGGTTTCAAGAGTTCAAACTGGCCCTCCCTACTCTGCCATTCCTGACCCAGAATACGTCTCAAGAGGATTTGAACTCCTTACACCACACTCTGAATCTAATTACTAACTCACTTTTTTTTTTGCAAGCAAAAGAAAATTAAAGACATACTTATGTCTACTATTCTTCCCCCCCCCCCCAACCAAATGAAACATTGTTCTCAATGTTTAAATGTAGAGAGATAAAGTATAGGAGACATTACCTGAAGCTTCTTTATTCAAGAGAGACGACCTGAAAGACTCATAGAATAAAATGCTACAAATAAAATAAAAGACAAGAAATTTAAAATTGATGGCACACATGCATGTGTATAGGTAGTTGTGGCTGTGGCTCACATCTTCCTCTGGTTTTACGTCCAGAAACGGCTTAAACACCTTCTATGAGTTGGGGATATGCTTCCCATCCAGTTTTCTTATAAACTGGCAAACAGGGTTGTTTTGAATTAGATTCCCAAGACTATGAAGAAAATGAGAGAGAAGAAAAGAAAATGGATGCAAGGTAAGCAACAGTTTTTGGGAACTGAAAAACCGACTTTAAAAGTCACAGAGCACCGTATCCGCCACTTGACCAGGAAACAAAATGCAAACACACAAATAAAATAAAAGCATATAAAATAAAATAAGAACAAACTAGAAATGATAGCAAAAATCAATAAAAATAAAAATAAGGCACAAATGGATAAAATTTGATCGATCGTGATAAAGAAAGGCAAAAAGAGGAATCTCTTCGAAAGTAATTTACCACGATCAAAAATATGCCATTGATGTGGTACCTTTCTTTTTCCTTTATTAGTGACAATGGAAGAGATTACCACTAGTTGAGTTTGTTTATCCTTGAGGCATGCATTCTTGACAGTGGATGTTTCTTCCTGCCCTTTTTCAAAAGATGGCTTCCAACTCTTAATCTCCTTCACCTGTATAAAATCAAACAATGAGAATTCTTTAGAAGCAATGGACACTAGTTGCATACTTGGTTCAAATGAATTGGTTAACCCGATTTCTGAAGGACTTGAAAAATTCTCATTTTGGATATAGTCTTCTACATTAGTTTTAGTCCTATTAGCTTCCTCATTTTCATCATGTTTGAAAAATTCATTAATGTGAAAATTTTGGTTAAGTTCCTTTGCATGATGACATGAGGGCATAAATGAGGATTCGATCTCTTCCTTGTTAGGTGTAGTTTTATTAACCTCTTCCTTACCCGTTGAGATTGATTCATCATCTTTCTCATAAGGGTTAAGAATATGTTCTTTATCAACCTTACCATCGTGAAGAGTACTTACCAAATCTTCGTCTAGATGTTGGCCACTTGGATTACTCACATGTGGATTGATGGAGTTTGGCTTTAGTTGAGATGGAAACTCACCTTTCTCATGAGGACTAAGTGCAAATGCAAGCTTTTCAAGAGTATCGTTCAAGTTTGCCATAGTTTGAGCAGTTTGACTATTAAAAGCCTCTTGCTTTGCAATGAATGAATTTAATGTTTCTTCAAGATCCTCATAAGATGCATGATCATAAGATTTTTGAAAATTTTGATATGATTGAAAGGGTGGTTGGTAAGATTGTGCATGATTATCCTTCCTCCGATCAAAATTCAAGTGATTTTTCCATCCAAAATTTTGTGAGTAAGAATTAGGATTTGACCTTTGGAAAGTGTTTAAAACATTGGTTTGGTCATGGAGACTTTTCCTAAAGGTAGGCACATTTGGGCAATCATCCGTTGGATGATCACTAGAATTACAAGTGTGACAAACAATTTCTTGCATAGACCACATTTCTAAATCCTCGACTTTTCTAACTAGGGATGTAAATTTAGCATGAAGATCATGATTCTCCCTAAAGTTATAAATGCCTTTACTAGATGCTCTTGGCACCTCATAGGTATCAACATTATTCCAATTTTGGGCATTTTTCACTAGTAAGTCTAGGAAATCCATGGCTTCATCTGGGTATTTATCTTCAAATTGTCCATCACATAATAATTCTATCATTTGCCTAGCTTGATGTGCAAGACCTTCATAGAAAATTAAAACTAGTTCCCATGTTTCAAAACCATGATGAGGACAAGTATTAAGCAATACTTTATACCTATCCCAACATTGGTAAAAGGTCTCTCCTTGTTTTTGAGTGAAATTGATGATTTGATTTTTGAGAGAATTTGTTCTATGGGGAGGAAAGAATTCTTTAAGAAATTGTTTGTTGCATTTCATCCCATGAGCTAATGGATCCTGACCTAAGATTTTGTAGCCATGTTTTAGCTTTATCTTTTAAAGAAAAAGGAAAAAGCTTTAATCTAAAGATGATTATGCTACAATTTAGGTCATTATAGGTATTGCAAAACTCTTTAAATTCTCTCAAGTGCAAAAATGGGTTTTCATCATCTAGGCCATGAAAGTGGGGTAAGAATTGAATGAAATCCGATTCATGGTCGAAATATATTGCATCATGAGGGAAGACTATGCATGATTGTGCACAAGTTTTCATAAGATTTATGCAATCCATTAATGTTCTTGGTTGGGAATGAGCATGTTTTTAAAAAAGATGAATGACTCCTAACAATTCTACCAACTAATGCAAAAAGAAAGAAAAGATAAACACATGCAAGAAAAATAAAAATAGAAATAGGGAGAGAAAAGATGAACACATGCAAGAAAAATAAAAATAGAAATAAGGAGAGAAAATATGAAAATATGCAAGGAAAAAAATGGGAAAAGAAAATATTTACAATTTTGTACGCCAAATTTTACCTTCCCCGGCAACGGCGCCAAAAACTTGACACATCCGAAAAAGGATTGTCTCCCAAGTATAGGAGTGTCGAAGTAATAAACCTGGTGAGACCGGGGTCGATCCACGAAGAAGGAAATTTTAGCGCTACAAATTATAAAGTAAACAAATATGATATGGATGCTTCAAAGGGATGGCAAGATAATATCAACAAATATGGGTAAAGAATAAGTTCTTAAACAATAAATGAGAATAACACAAGAGAAATTAACATAATGATAATGAGAACTAAGGTTAGGGGATCCGCCCTTGATATATCAAATAAGGATAAGTAACCCATTTTAGTTATATGAATTATATTTGTTTCGTTACCAATATTTATACCACTACTTGTAAATGGGTTCAAGCATCCAATGTGCCAATCACCATATGTCTACAACAAATCAAGGTTCCTAACTAGATTCATGTCGGTAAGGAAGAACCATACATCATCTAGAAAGGATCCAAGCATTTGATGTGCCAAGGATTGTCGACAATGGATCAAGACCTCCACTTTACGAGTGGTGTCAAGATTGATTAAAAATTAAATATAACTCATATAATAAACATTATAAGATTAAGATTAATTAAGCACATATTGAGGGTTAGAGAATCCATATTCTCATATCAAGGATTTCACCCTTTCACCTTAGCAAGAGACAAATTAGAAAGACATTATAAGAGAAAGAACACAAAATGCAAGAAAAAAGAAATTCATTAATAACATTAAAACACACAAAACACAATAGAAGATCCCAGCAAAGGCCAAGATGATCCAGCCAAGGCCAAGATGCCCTAATGGGTCACAAGGCACCTCTATTTATAGATACATCCAGGGGCAAACTTGTCAAATTACAAGGGCATAATTGTCAAATATTAGTTGTAAATATCTTTGACAATTTGGATCATTAGGCACCGACTTTGACCATCAATTTTGACATTGAAATATTGAGAATTTTAATCACATGTCTTCATGAAAGTTGTAGATATTTCTCTTAGATTTCTAGAACATATTGATTTGCACAATTTGGATACGTATTTTGAGAGATACGGTCCAAATACTGAGGCCTGGTCAGACTGGGCCGAGACTGTAGATGGGTTCACTTCAAGCCCAATTTTGGTCTACTAAGAGCCCGAATTTGATGATTCTTCTGAAATGCAATCTTGTAGACAATTGAATCAGCTTTCCAAAACATTAAGAATTGCACCATTCTGATATATAAATAGAGAGTTATGCCCATTTTACCGAACTAGAATTAAGAGGAAGTTAATTCTAAAGATGCAAAGACTACAAATATGCTTAAGTTGAGGAATTTAATGACACTATTAATGTAATATGATGAGCTAAGCTCTTATTAAACATACATATTTAAGTGTTCATCATAAGGTCACCATTGAGTCGATTCTTCTAACTAAGCTAAGTAACCATCATATAGTGAAGCTAATTTAGCTCTTTGCCAATTATTTTAATTAGAAGATTGATAGTCATTTTGATTAATTGCTATTTGAGAAAACTTTGATTTTGGTTTAGAAGAGCTTAGCAGATTATTTTTAACATTTGTGTTTGAGAACTTTTGTGAGGGTATTTTCATCTTGAGTATTGTTACACCTACAACTCATCTACAACCAACATTTCTTACAACTTGAGTTGACAAAATATCAATGCATGAGTAAAAAATAAAAATAAATGAAAGAGGTTAAATTACATGATATGGTAATTATCCATCCACTAATATTGCGCCAACTCAAGTTGTAAATAAATTAGTAGCAAATGAGTTATAGGTGTAATGTTATTCATTCATCTTTGTAATCATTTTACACACATGATAGGTGTCTATTTATATATTATTTTCATATCAATTCATCTATGTTTCTTTGCTATCTTCATTGGTATTTTTATATTTTTGTATGGTTTTGATGTTTGTAAGAGTTTTGGAGGAGCTTAGACCAAATTAGATAAAAACCTTTCATTTTCACCTTTGCTAATCAACCAACTACTCGGATTTAATTGTATTGATGTACAGTGAACCAAATAATGTACTATATATTGTTGGAAAGCTCTAGAAGTCTAGTCTCTAGAGAAATTTATGGTTCAGGAATCCATATAGTATACTAGAAGTTATGATCAAAATGGTGTGAGTAGTGTAGAATTGTAATTTTACAAATCATTGTAGCATGTTTTTATTCGAGGCACTGTAGCAAGGTTATCGTAACAGAGTATATAAACATATGTTAGGATTTTATTTTCATAACAAGAAGAGGGAGAACGAGTTGGAGGCTACCTCTCTTGATTTCTCACATCTCTTGGGGTTCTTGAAAGGAGAAAGAAGGCTTAGAAAGAGGAGGAACTACAATCCTAAGGGGATTCATTTACGGAGGAGATTCATTTACGGAGGACATTTTCAAAGGATCTGCTAAGTGTTTCCTTTCTTTTTCATTTTCTAGAATTTCTCTATGTTGTATTATATTTGTGTTGTGTTTAAACATGTGTAACCAAATTTGATTTGGTTGAGGGTGATTTCAAAGCCCTAGATATGGTTTTTGTGTGTTGTTTGTTCAAGAAATTGTTATCCAATTCTCTAATTAAAGTTGCTTGTATTTTCCCATGTTTAATGCTTATGATTGATTGCTGATTTTATTTGGGTGGCCAACTAAATAGAATATGGTTGTTATCTATTGCTAGACCAGAATTTTGATCCGTAATTGTCTTGAATTTCTAATTGTTAGTAGTAAAATTGTGATCGGAGATTGCAATTAGAGAATATAACCTAAATTAAATAATCTGAGCTTGTGTGTTTATTGCTTAGATCAACCTATCTTTCTTATCATAATGCTTTCATTGAATTAAATTTAGAGAGCTTGTTCTAGGTTGTTTAATGGATAGAGATTCAATAAAGAGCTTGTTTTATTTAACGACAAAGTAAGGAAAGATTGGGGTAATAGAGCTTGTTATCTACGGTTGATAATTTCAATGTTGTAATTGGATGACAATTCTATAGTTGATTCACAAATTCCTATCTTGTGGTAGAGAATGATCCCTTAACCAAGTTTCTCCCTTTGATTATTTCTCACTTTATTTAACTCTGCGTTGTGTTATTCTTAATTTGCATTCGTATTTTATTTAGTTAATTATTCAACAAAACCCCCCCATTTATTTTATTGTTGCTATCCAATAACAAGGAGCGATATCTTACTGATCACTTTATTACTTATGCGACTATTATACTTGCTAGTTTCGAACGCATCAACACGTTTGACTTTAAACACATGTCCGTTAGTGTCGATGGAATTCCTTACATCAACAAATTTGATTGAATGAATTTTTATCATTTACAACTTCCCTGAACTTTTTTTTTACCACTCCTTTTATATTGACACCTTATATTGTATAGAGTTAGTTCCATTGATTAGTTGTATACATAATTTTTATTTTAATATTATTAAGAATCCCTAAGGTATTACAACAATTACTTTTAAAGAAATATCTTTATTAGTATTTAATAAAATATAGTAGAACAGATATTATTATTCTTTTTTTAGAGTTTGCAATTGCTATGCCATGAGAAAAAAAAAATTAGTTGCAGAAAAAATATATTGTGATTATGGTGTGAGAAAAAGTTTTAAGGTACTTGGCAAAATTGATTTCTATAAGGGTGGGCTGTTCACACTTAAAAAAAAAAAAAAGAAATTGCTTTTGACACCCAATTTTTTGATCAGCATACCCTTTACGTAAATTTCAAAACTTAAAATCTTACAAATTGTATCTCTATAATTTTAAAAATGACTCCATTAAATAGATTAATCCATAATTTTATAAAAATAATAGAAATTAATAATTTCATTAAAAGATTATTAAACATATTTGTGTTAATGTCACTCATAGTTTGAGAAATTTTTGTTTATTATATTCTTAAATTTTTATTCAGCAAAGATTCAACTATATTAAATTTATGATGCTGACACGAGAATATATTTTAAATAGTGCTAATATATATCCCAAAATTTATTTCAAAATTATGCATCTTGAAATATTATGATTAATTTAAAGTTACCACGTCATTCATTACATCAGCAACCTATTCAAATGTCAATCATTGAATAAATACACATCATTTAGGATGTAAAATCGAGAAGAGTATCATTATTAATTTTCAAACTATAAAAGTTATTTGAATAAAAATATCAATTTTAATTATAAGGTGAATTTAAAAAACGGGTGTTGAGAGTAAAATCTTAGATGCAACTCATTTTAAAGTTATTGTATTGTCGAAAAGTTATGAATAATGTATTTGAAAATTTTGATTGTAAATATATGTACGAAATATACATGATTTTTAATATGTTTAATTATTATAATAATTCAAATTAGTAATTATTATATATTTAAATTATTAAATTATAATAAATAAAATAAAATAAAATATTAATATGTTTAATAATGAAATACTTTTAATAAACGTAAATAAAATAATAAAAAAGAAAAATAATCCTTAGACTGCTTGCTGTCTTTGGACACTAATGACCAAAGATCGACCAGGAACCAACACAAATGACACTAAAATTATCTACATTTATTGATCTATCTTGTTTCGTTAATCACAATGCCATAAAATGTTTCCTCTTAGAAAAGAAGATAAATAAAGTTTGGCCCTTAAATATTACTACCATCACTACGCCCAAACACTGGTAAATATGTTGATTTAGATTTTAGATCCGTGGCAAGTTTGTTTGTTTGTGTATTAAGAAAACTGTTTTTAGAAAATGCATATTTACCGATGTATTTAAATGAATATTAACCACATATTATTTTCAAATTTTAAAAAATTTTAAAATCAATCACATATTTTTAGCAAATTTTGAAAACAAAAACTCAAAATAAACCATTGCGATGGCTACCGTTTGGCGATAATATTTCTCTTTTCAAAAATTTAATTTAAATGATAATTTTTAATTAAATTAGTTTATTAAATTTTATTTACAAAATAATTAATTAATTTTTTTTTGGTAAAAGTACAATTATTAAACGATGAGTGTAATAGGGTGCAAAGGTAAGCCAAGTAAAATAGAAGGAATGAAATCACTACAACGAAAGCGCGTAAATGAAAGAAAGAAGATAGAGGGAGACCAACCGACCAAAGTATGTAGTGCTACATTATTATTTATCCCCTTTTGCACCCTTTGTGGGAAGCTTGCCACACAAATTGACCACACGAGCTAGTTTTATTTTGTATTCCAGTTTTACCCTTGAATAGAAATCCACTCTTCCCTGCAACATTTTTTCCGTTTTGGAGTTCAACTTTATTTGCTAATACCAGGAAATGATCAAAGGTGGTTCAAGGCCAATTCCATAACAATATTTAAGGATATTTTTTGTTTTATATTATTTGGATAATTAAAAAAGAAAAGACCAAATTAGAAGGCCTCGTTAGTAATTTATTATCTTTCAAAAAATTCAAATATCATGGTCTTATCTAATATATTGCAATCCGGTGGTTTTTTTTTTTGGATTAGTGTACAATAGATCGATAGATATTAAGCACCAAAACCAATAGGTATCTAACAAGTATGGAAATATCAAATGCTAATGTCTAACATTAAAAAAACATGTGTTAGTCTGATTGTTAAACGAAGGTCATGGGGTCTAAATTTAGCCTCCTAGGTTACTTTTCAAACAAACCCCTTAATTATGCTCCATTTTGACAATTCTTTCTATATTATTTAGAAGGATAAATGGTATTTGACCTATCCAAAATTGATTTTCAGTAATCAGATTTTGAAAAGATCCCACCTGCCCATTTAAAATCTAATACAAAAGCCGATTTTTGAAGAATGAAAACATCAAAATAGTTGTGGACTCTTTAAGAGTTAGATTTTAGATTTTCAATAGTAATCTCCAGCACCACTTTATAATATTATAATTTTAAGAAAATGATACCAAATTCATTCACAAATGTTCTACCCATGCTGATAATGTGTTATATAAAACTAATAAAATGCTAGAAGGACGAAATTGTCAGAATACAAAATATGAAAGAAAAGAGAGCAAATAACTAAATCTTTATTATGCTCCAAAATGTCAAAACCGAATATGTGAAATACAAAGCAAACTGATCATGCCTTACAGGCATTCTCCACTAACAAGGAAGGCCAACGAAAAAGTAAAAATGTCTCCCACAATTATAATTACGAATGCCAAAAAAAATTATTTGTAGCATATCATACTTATTATGAAAAACTTATCTATAGCCTTGGAAAAATGCTTTGAAAAATGATATTCATAGCTTTTCATGAATGCCACAAAAAGACATCAATACTTGTTCACAGATGCTACCTATAATTATTAAATGTCACAAAAAGTTATTTGTAACATTTTATACTTGCTATGAAAGAGTTATCTATAACCTTAGGGAAATGCTTTGAAAATGATATTCGTAGCTCTTCATGAATGCTACCTATAATTAATTCATAGCTTGATATAAAGGCAACCAAATCTAGAGATATAAATGCAACCAAATCTAGAGACTTTTAGTTGCTTGGCCTACCATAGCATGTGATAATTCTATGAAACACTTTCAGTAGCATTTATCGCATCCGACTATATGTCCTTTTTGTTGAGTTAATTAACTCTTATTTCTATCTCATTTGGTAAAGCATTGGATTGGTTGCACTTAATGTGTTGGGATTCGATCTGTTGCATGTGTTAGGAGCAGAATGAGTGCAATCTAGTTTGGACTGGACGTGGTAGGAGCTAGAGTTTGAGTAAAGTACTATGGCTCAAGCCGCACAACTCTATTCATTTGCACCACTACCATCCTCCAGGCCTCATAGAGTGCAGAGTTTCCATCCCATTAGAAAAGACGAAATTTCATGCATGGTTGAAAAAATATCAAAATCAGTTGTTGTTTCTAAGCTAGTTAACTTAAGTGAGCCAATGATGTCTCTTACAAGTAGCATTACATGCAGACTTGGTTTTGGAAAGAGGTACAAGGATCAAGGCAGTGAAAGAAGTAGATTTCATTTACTACTTAAGGAAACTTAGGCCTTGTTTGTAAGCTTCTTCTTTTCATATTATTTTGTTGGAAATTTGAAAGGTTTGAATGGAAATTGATTTGTAACTCATGTATTGTTGAATGAATAAGTGGTTACAAATATAATGTGAAATTGAATAAAAGTTGGTATGGATTTGAATAGAAGTTAGTGTTTGAAATTACTTAAGTGACAAATTCCATAGCCTATATAGAGAGGTTCTCCCTCATTTGTTCTAGACGTCACAAGTTAGCTCTCTTTTTCTCTCTAGCTTGTTTATCTGTTCTTAGCTTCTAGTTCTAAAGTTCGTGATAGACTTTAAGGGTTTCTAGTTTGCTTAAGTAGAAGTAGTGCTTCTCTTGCTACTAGTTGTCGTTGTATCTTGGGAGACAGACGCCAATAAAATTCTCATGGACCTAGTGGAGAAGGCGGATCTGTTTTAAGCAAATCGTGTGATACACGAGCCTCGACGGATAATTTCTATTGCTAGAAAAAGCTTCCAGTTGATAATTTTATTTTAAAGTTAAATTAAATTATTTTTATATGTTATCCTTATATATTGCATACATTTTCTAACAAACTCAAAACAAAATCTTACTTTATACAAGGTTTTAAAAGTGGCATGTTAGAATCTAATTATATATATATATAATTTTATTTGTTTGAATATATAAATTGCTCTTGCCTTTATTTGTTGATATATATATATTTGGTGTGATCTTTTTGTGAAAGGCTTTTTATAGTTTGTTGGTGTCAACTAGATAGTAACTAAATAGAGAAGTTTTGTCTAAAGAGACTAGATTTGAAGTGGAAGCAACCATGACCCCTCCACCTCTTTCATGGAAATTTCTTATAAAGAAATTCTGGCTAAGGAGGATGGGTTTTAATTGGGACTTGTTTGTGAACCCTTCAGTCTTTTGGGAATTATCTGTGGAAAGTTATTCAGTTGGTCTCACAAACTATAGTTTGTTCAAGAAATTAAAAATCATTTGATTTTTTAATTTCAGTTGTCGTTGTTGTTGTTGTTGAGATGGCTAATATTACAACTAGTTCTCAATAACCTAATGCGGCTACTACCTCAGTTGTATCTATTTTGGTTGTCGTGAACCCTAGTGAAAAATCAGAGATATTCGATGGATTGAATTTCAAGAGGTGGCAGCAAAAGATGCTGTTTTACTTGACAACTCTGGGTCTAGCAAGGTTCTTAACTAAAGATCCATCTAAACTCCATGAAGGAGAGCAAGATATCCAAGTCGTCAGTGTTATTGAGGCTTGGAAGCATTCTGATTTCTTATGTCATAATTATGTCATGAATGGCTTGACTGACTCATTATACAATATTTATATTGAAAAAAATCATTTAAGGAATTATGGGAGTATTTAGAGAAGAAATATAAGACTAAGGATGCTGACTCCCAAAAGTTTATGATGGGACGCTTTCTTGATTATAAGATGGTGGATACCAAAACTGTGATAAGTCAAGTGCAAGAGATCCAAGTGATCCTTTATGAGATACATGCTAAAGGGATGGTTCTTAGTGAAACCTTTCAAGTAGCAGTTGTGATTGAGAAGTGACCCCCTGCGTATAAGGGTTTTAAGAATTACGTCAAGCACAAGAGAATAGAGATGAACATGGAAGAGCTTGTAATCAGACTTCATATTGAAGAAGACAATAAAGGCTTAGAAAAGAAAAGTTCAACTCTTGAAGTGGTAAAGGCTAATGTAGTAGAGTATGGTCAAGGCTCTAAGGCAAAGAAGAGCAAGTCAAATAAATGGTCCAAGCTAGGGCTAAAGGTGGAATTTCCAAGAAACAGAAGTTCCAAGAAAAGTGCTTCAACTGTGACAAAATGGGTCGTAAGGCTTTAGATTGTTGATTTCCAAAGAAGAAAAAGAATGAAGCGAATGTGGTGGACAACATCACATGAGACGTATCAGAGCTAAGCCTGTATACTATTGTTTTTGAGGTTAATCTAGCTGGGTCTAACCCAAAAGAATGATGGATTGACACTAGAGCTACGAGGCATGTTTATTCTAACAAAGGCCTGTTCACAAACTTTGAAACCATTGAGAATGGAGAGAAGTTCTTCATGTGTAACTCATCCACATTTGAGGTAAAAGGTTCAGGCAAAGTGGTTCTGAAGATGACTTTTAGGAAAGAGCTGACTTTAAATAACGTAATATATGTGCCAGAAATCTGTAAGAACATAGTGTCTGGTTCATTACTAAATAAGCATGGATTTAATATGGTTTTTGAGTCAAATAAATTTGTACTTACCAAGGATGGTATGTATGTTGGAAAGGGATATGAAAGTGAGGGGATGTTTGAACTCAATGTAATAAATGTAAAGCCCAAAATCAATAAAGCTAGTTCTTCTATTTATTTGATTTAGTCTTCCCTTTTATGGAATGGTGGACTAGGACATGTTAATTATAATACATTGCGTAGATTAATTAACTTAAATCATATTCCTGCTTTCCAAATTGATTTAAAACATAAGTGCGAAACTTGTGTTGAGGCAAAATTGACAAGATCATCTTTTCAAACTATAGAAAGAAATACTTAACCTCTTGATTTAATTCACAATGATATTTGTGACTTGAAATTTGTTCAAACAAGAGGTGGAAATAAGTATTTTATTACTTTTATCGATGATAGCATAAAATATTGTTATGTGTATTTATTGAAAAGCAAGGACAAAGCAATAGAGAAGCTTATTCTCTATAAGAATGATGTTGAAAATCAACTTAATAAGAAGATTAAGGCGATTAGAAGTGACAATGGTTAAGAGTATAAATCACATTTTGGTGAGTTCCGTGCACAACATGGAATAATACATGAGGTCACGCCACCTTATTCACCTCAGTCAAACAGAGTTGTTGAGCGTAAAAATCGTATCTTGAAAGAAATGATGAATGCAATGCTGTTGAGTTCTGGGTTGCCTCATAACATGTAGGGGGAAGCTATTTTGTCAGCTAATTACTTTGTAAATAAGGTACCTCGCAAGAAAGATGAAAAAAACACCTTATGAATTGTGGAAAGGAAGAAAGCCTTTCTACAAATATTTATGAGTGTGGGGGTGTCTTGCTAAAGTGGTATCTATATCTAAAAAGATGAAAATAGGTGCAAAAACAGTTGATTGCATTTTCATAGGATATGCTCATAATAGTAGTGCTGATCGGTTTCTTGTATATAAGTCACAAATCTCATATATACACAAAAACACAATAATGGAATCGAGAAATGCATCATTCTTTGAACATGAATTTCCATATAAACCTAAAGAAGTTTATCTAAACGAACTTATGAGGTTATCACTAAGGGTAATCAAGACCAAGAACAAGTTATTCAAGATAATACTAGACGTAGTAAAGGAGCAAGAACAGGAAAATCATTTGGTCCAGATTTTTTGGTTTATATGTTAGAAAGTGAACCTCAAAGCTTTAAAGAAGTTGTAAGCTCTTTAGAGGGACCTTTGTGGAAAGAAGCTATTAAGGGTGAAATTGATTCCATAATGCAAAACCATACATGGGAACTTATGGATTTTCCTCTGAGATGCAAACCACTAGGTTTTAAATGGATTTTCAAGAAGAAAATGAAAGCAGATGGATCAATTGACAAGTATAAGGCTAGACTTGTTATCAAAGATTATAACTAACAAGAAGGTCTAGATTACTTTAATACATATTCTCTAGTGACACGAATAAATTTCATTAGGATAATACTTGCGATTGTTGCTTTGCAGAATCTTAAAGTATATCAAATGGATGTGAAGACAACCTTTCTTAATGGTGATTTAGATGAAGAGATCTATATGGAACAACCTGAGGGGTTTGTTGCTCTTGGACAAGAAAAAAAAGTTTGCAAATTGGTGAAGTCTCTATATGACTTAAAGCAAGCACTAAAATAATGACATGAAAAGTTTAATAGTGTGATGCTTGCAAGTGGGTTTAAAATCAATGAGTGTGACAAATGTGTCTATGTCAAAGATACTTAAAATGGTGATATCATTTTGTATCTTTATGTTAATGACATCCTCCTTGCTGGTAGTAATGAGAAGATAATAAAATCTACCAAAAATATTTTGAACTCAAAATTTGACATGAAAGATATGGGTCTGGTTGATGATGTAATTTTGGGAACTAAAATTACAAGAACTTCTGATGGACTTATGCTTAGTCAGTCACACTATATAGACAAGATTTTGAAAAAATTCAATAAAGGTGATTGTGGAGTGTCTAGGACACCGATAGACTTGGTCAACACGTATGCAAGAATAAAAGTGAGAGTGTTTCACAAGTAGAATACTCTAGAGTAATTGGTAGTCTAATGTACTTGATGAGTTATACAAGACTTGATATAGCCTACACAATCAATAAACTAAGTAGATACACCAGTAATTTAAGTGCTGAGCATTGGAAAGGTATTGTGAAAATATTGAGATACTTACGATATACTCGTAGCTATGAACTATATTATACTAGATATCCTGTAGTGTTAGAGGGATACAGCGATGCAAACTGGATATCTGATATAAAAGACTCAAAGTCTATTACTAGTGGGTATGTGTTCACACTAGCTCGAGCTGCTATAAATCTTGTAAACAAACGGTTATAGCCCGATCCACAATGGAATCTGAGTTCATTGCCTTAGATAAATGTGGTGAAGAGGCTGAATGGTTACGCCATTTATTAGAAAATATTCCAAGTTGGCCTAAGCCTGTGCCGCGTATATGTATACATTGTGATAGTCAATCTGCTATTGCTCGGGCTGAGAATAACATGTATAATGATAAGTCTAGACGCATTCATCGTAGACATAATACCATTAGGCAACTACTCTCAACTAGAGTTATCACTATAGACTATATAAAGTCTAAGGATAATCTTACTGATTCGCTAACGAAAGGGTTAAATAAAAAGCTAGTTAATAAGTCATCTAGAGGAATGAGACTGAAGCTCATGAAAGAATAAGTCAATACAAAGGAAATCCAACCTAGTTGACTGGAGATCCCAAGATCTAGGTTCAAAGGGACAACCTAATTGTAAAGACTTAGATAGATCACTATAAGAGGTAACCTCTTGTCCATTTCTATGATGAAAACAATGATACCCGTAAGGATAAGGTTAAGCATTACTTTTAATGATTCTTATGTGTCGAAAATTTGAGCGAAGAAATGTGGGTTACTCTTTAATAAGAAATCACCAATGTGAGAATGAAGTAGGGCCACTTCCAATAGAATTGTTTATGGCTCAATTCTTGAGAAATTCTCGCAGAACCAGGGTATGTTCACGGCCAAAACGAGCATAATAGTAAGACCCGAAAATTCTAAGAAAGATTCCTATATGGAGTATATCATCGTTTACATAAACGACAGAACAGTTTAAGGATTTTATGTCCACTAATTTGTCAATAAAGTAAATATGCTTTCAAAAGGTAAGGTTCAAAGAGTAACACCTACCTATCCTATACAGGTTTCAATCGTTGAACTCTATCACTAGGTCAAATATTCGTCTGTTTTCAATCAATTTCATTCATGTGAGGGATTGTTGGAAATTTGAAAGGTTTTAATGGAAATTGATTTGTAACTCATGTATTATTGAACGAATAAGTGGTTACAAGTATAATGTGAAATTGAATAAAAGTTGGTATGGAATTGAATAGAAGTTAGTGTTTAAAATTACTTAAGTTTAAGTTACAAATTCCATAACCTATATAAAGAGGTTCTCCCTCATTAGTTCTAGACATCAAAAGTTAGCTCTCTTTTTCTCTCTAGTTTGTTTATCTCTTACTTTCTTATGTTCTTAGCTTCTAGTTCTAAAGTTCATGACAGACTTTAAGGGTTTCCAATTTGCTTAAGTAGAAGAGTAGTGCTTCGCTTACTAATAGTTGTTGTTGTATCTTGGGAGACAAACACCAATAAAATTCTTAAGCACCTAGTAGAGAAGACGAATCTGTTTTAAGGAAATCATATAATATACAAACCTCGACGGATAATTTCTATTACTAGAAAGAGCTTCTAGTTGGTAATTTTATTTTAAAGTTAAATTAAATCATTTTTATATGTTATCCTTATATATTGCATACATTTTCTAACATATTTTTCTTTCATGGGTTGGGTTGGGTTGACAAACTCACAGGAATGTTACGTCGCCTCGAAAAGAACTGCTACGAATTTGATGCATTCCATGAGGAACTAATCAACGAGCATTTAGATCCTCAAAAACCAAAAATGAGTAGGAAGATATCATTGGTGTTTTGATTCAGATATGAAAAAATGGTGGATTTAAAGTTGATCTCGCTTTGGATCACATTAAATCAATCCTAAGCAAATGGTACTAATCGATTTCTCAATTTTTACATATTATCATCAGAATAGTTAATTAATTTATATTGCTTGTATCATCAATTAAGCTTTTTTTTTTTGGAGGATGTAATTGTTGCTGGCACAGACACCAATGCAGCCACTGTGATTTGGGCCATGACCGACCTAATGAAAAATCCAAGAGTGACGAAGAAAGCTGAAGAAGAAATTAGATATGAAATTGGTGGAGAAGATTCGTAGATGAAGATGATGTTCAGAAACTCCCTTATTTTAGAGCTGTAGTGGAAGCACTACAAGAAATTTTCACATATTTATCACTTTTTTTTATTTGACATTTTTTAAAAAAAGTGAGAACTATAACATTAATATGAAAGTCAAACCCATATTTCCTTTATACTTGTCACTCGTTGTTTTGATTATATTACATATTTCTCATATTTTTATATAGTGACAAGTAATTAACAAGTAATTAGGATACATATGAAAACAAATAAAGTATTTAAACTTAGAAGTAATTTTTAGGGGTGATTACGAAAAATTATAATATATTAAAAATTCACGTAATTTTACTAAACTATATGAACAAAATAATCTCTAAAAACCTAACCTAAAACCAAAATTAAGCCATCTCTCTCGTTCTCTCCAGCACTGCAGCACCTCCTCCACGACTCGCAGACTCCAGCCTCGCCGACTCCAGCAGCCTTGCAACTCACCGACTACAGCAGCCCTACGCCTCCAGTAGCCCCACCTCGCGCCGACAGTAGTAGCCCTGTGACTCGCCGACTCCAGTATCACGCAACACCGACTCTAGCCTCGCTTACTCCAGCAGCCCCACGAGGTACTGACTTCAGTAGCCCCGCAACTCGCCAACTCCAACAGCCCTGCGCCTCTAGCAACCCTGCCTCACGCCGACAGTAGTAGCCCCGCGCCCTACGATAGGACAATAGTAAATTCTCATGTCTAAGACTTAGATGCTTTTTAATTTTTGCATGATAAGTTTCTATTCATATAGGAGAAGAAGGCTCTAAAGGAAGAGAAACTGAAACAAGAGGAGAAGTATATGTGGGCTATTGATGATAGTGTGAAAGAGAAGGTTCATCATCACGTTTCTCGTTATTTATTTCTTTTTGACTTGAACTTTCTGTTGCTGTCTCTGGATTCATTTACTTTTCTTTTTTTCTTTTTTTGGTTGTTGTTGTTGGTTTATTTATTTATTTATTTTCATGCCTTCTTTGTTTAATGACCTAACCCATGCGATTAGTATTTGAGAGAGATTTTCAAAATACAGCCTTGAGGAATTTTTGTCCGTTTTATTTTGATTTTATTTGTTTATCCTAAGGTAGACTGAAACCTGTCTGACTACTTTTTGTGTGAGTGGCAATATTTTGCCCTGCCTGATGGGTGTTAGTGCCTTTATCCCGTGGAGCTGCCATTTCAATCTATTGTCTGTGCAATACCTCCCATGTATCTACATATTCGCTATTACTTCTCATTTGTGGTTATCTTTTTAAGTAGGCTCTCGGCCTTAGGGGACTCCGATTTTGTAATCTAATTATGTATATTAATTATTCTGGAGGATGGAGATGAAAGGGTTCCTGCCAATTTTATGTAGATTATATGTTATTTTTAGTGTTGTTTCATTTATATCGAAAATATAATCTTATTGTCTCTGTGATTTTCCGATCGGTTTTAATGGTGAATGATGCAGTTTATTATTTGTTTATTCTCTTCTAGCTTCATTGGTTGTTCTCCCTAACTTTTTTTATTCTAAAATCTCTGCCTCTTTGATATATATAAAGGCATGCCTTTAAATATGAAATTGATTGTAAGTATTTCTGTGCTTCCGGACACTATATGCTCCAATGTTCTTGCCAATATGTCTTGACTGTTGTTTAGTACTACTTATAGGTTATTGATGCATCTGTTGTTGCATTATTTTCTTTAGCATAGATGTCTGATGTTTGTATTCATTATTTCTATCAGGTTGGGAACTTCAGAGTTGAACTACCTGGGCTATTTAGAGGCAGGGGAAAGCATCCAAAGGTTCTGATTGCTTCTTTTCATAAATGATTGAAATTAATAGCTATTATTAATAACATGATATTTTCTCAGGTTGTGGTTATTACTAAATATGCACTACTTTGTAGTGCCTTAGAGAATAAATAATTATTGTCTTTTTTAATTGTTCTTATCAGATGGGAAAGCTGAAAAAATGCATCTGTTCGAGTGACATTACCACTACAAGAAAATAGGCCTTTTACGGCGGGTCAAAACGCAGAAAAAGCTTTTTACGGTGGGCCACGGCTGTTTTAGCCCGCCGTATAAAATGGTACCATAAAAAATTATTTTACTTTTCATCGCGGTTTTGGCCCACCTTAAAAATGGTTTTACCGCAGTTATAATGACCACCGTAGAAATTCGTCGTCTGGCGTAAAATTGTTTACCGCAGGCTAGTGGCCCGCCATAAAAAGTTGGCGTAAAATTATTTACTGCGGGCTGGTGGCCTACCGTAAAAAGTCTGCTGGATGAAAAAGTTATCATCCAATTCTAGTGGGACAAAATTGAGAATTCATATCAAATTCAATCAGTCAAAAGTGCCCAGGGGCAACAAATAGTAATTAATTATATACTTATCCATTTCTTTTGAGACGCAGAATAAAGAGTAGAAACTCAATTGAGGAGATTAATAGTAGCATAATCCGACATCCAGAGTTAAGAGTAGTCAAAACACACATCAAATACAATACTGTCTTAGAACAATTCAGGTTCCTATAGAGATATATAAGCTCCACAACTACAAATTCATTTAATATCTTGACAAGGTTTTACAACAAGCATCATAATCATAGACTTTATGGCAAACATAGGATATAAGACAGGAACTTCTTCATGCAAAGAAAGCAGAGGTGAGGTAAAAAGATAAGATCTCAACTATGAACTATTTGGTCGCGATTTCCATGAACAACTCTCCTCCTTCCCACTCATGCAGATTTTTTCGTGCTGAATTTTGAAGCCAAACAGGAAGGCAGACATCTTGCTAAGGCACTCTACTAAATTTTGTTCTTCGATTTCTCCAATCCTCTTGGAGCTGTAGACCAAGTCAAATATACAGTTAAAAGAAAACAAAGGCCCGTTCATTAATCATAAACAAAGAAAAACGCATGCAAATATTTGTATATTATAAATGCGATAAAACATCAAATAAAAAATATCAATGGGAAATTCAAAACATCAAGACCGGGATTCCTGCCTTTACAAGTTGTCCAATTATAGAGATTGTTGGTATCTCTAGGTCAAGTAGCTCATAGTATTGGATGCTGTAATCAGTAAAATAGAGAAATAATAATTAACAACACAACTAAAGGTTTCAAAATTTAACTAAAAATTGAGAATTGAAGAAGAAAAGGATCTATATGATTTTCTCTTTCTTTTTTTCTTGCTTGTTCAAAAAAGGCCTCCTGAAAATTTAGCAACCCTGATAGATATGCACTTTGTAATTGAAGTCATAGATTAATAACATGTTACTTCTTTCATATTTTTCTGGCTATATCTGATATGAGCACAAGAATTACGAAAACTAAGAGAATTACGCCACAAGTTATGCAGAAGAAAATTACTTGCTACAAACAGCCCAGTGACGGACTCCTGCAAGACGCGCGTGGAGAGCCTGCTGCATATCTTTCCTGTTGAGATAATTAACGGTTTCATCTTCCACACAAACATCTATTGTTTCACCAACTTACTGTAAACAAAAACAATCACACACAAAATTAATTGAATGAGATTGAAACAGCTGAAACAGAATTCAAAGCAAATAGATTGATAAACAAATCATATTTTGTACTCACCTGGGGAGAAAACATTTTGGATTGTGAAAGCACAAATGATATACAGACATCAAGAGTGACATCATATTTGTCAACAAATGTGCTGGTTTCTTTACTCACTTGCTCATAACCCTTGAACAAATAGGGGAAACAAAGCCTCTGTAATATTCACTAACATGTCAGGAATAGTTACAGAAAGAAGTAAACATTGTGTATGTTGTATCTGATATAAGTCTATAAGACCAGAAGATTCAGTCCTCAAGTTGAAATCAGTAGCAAATTCCAAAACTGGAATTCCTATCTGCAAGCAAAAAGTGTGTCAAAAAATTGTTTGGATCAGAGGAAATGTATCTTGGAAGTTAATTTCAAGAATTTACTACTCTCTTAAATTGTTTGACCACTCACAGCGATTCCTTTCAAATTGAACAACTTCTGCTTCTTGTTGAATTCAAGAATAAGTTGGGCCAGTTGAGGTAAATAGTGGCCTAGTTATGCATACAAAGAGTAAGTAAGTCCAGTCTCAATTATGAAAGTATGAAAATTAGATTCATCAGCAAAGCAAAAGATTACCAGTATAGCTCTCACCTGTAATGAACAAACTTATGCTTCTGTATTGCGGAAATTTTATAAGCCAATTTTGCAAGAACACCATATTGTCCCTTGCTATAATAACAAACACAAAAATGATGTTTCAGAAAGTGCGACGTGGCCTGTAAAGTTCAACTTTTTGTCAAATCAAAATAAAAACAAAACAGGAACAGTAAGCATTGAATGATGAAAAACTGTAAAGCATACATGACACATAGTGAACAACATGATGAGAAATTCTACCTATCAAATTTATTTATTAAGAAAAAGGACCAAAAAGTATTTTCAAATGAAAAAAAGGAGTAACGGAAAGATTAAGCAATGAATGAATACTAAGAAGCTATATATTAAAGGAAGTTATTTTGTTGCTGGGACAACTAATCCCAAGTATTAATGAAATTAGACAGTGAAGGAAAGTGAATCTTTCAACAAATCTACTGAGGCAATTTATCAAACACTTATCGTGTGGAACATCTCAGTGATTATAGACAAGAAAGAAAACTAAATCTCAAAGCATGTATACAATAAACACACAATAAGACAAGATGATCAACAATAAGTATAATTATATTTGCAATCTAATCTGATTAATCCATTAAAAATCGAATAAATTTTATTGAATCTCTGATCATCCATCATACAAATTAAACATGTATATTAACCAAATCTATTAATATGTACAGATAATTATTGTTCTAATTCAATCTGTTAACATTTATATCAACCAAATCATACAAATGAAACAAAAAATCAAGAAATTAAATCAAAAGAAAGGAAGAGATACAAACCTAAGTGAGAGTGTCGGACGAGCAATCAGGCTTGGCGGAGCTCAAGGGGCGACAGGATGGCCATCGTTTGTGATCCCAATCTCGTTGGCTTTGGTTTAGGCCTAAACTTTCTCTCCTCTCAACTAAATTTAATCTCCGCACTTACCCTTCTCATTCTCACATTTTATTTTTCCCACGAACAAAACGCAACCAAATCATAGGTTTCCGTTTAATTTTCCACCGCAAGAAGAACCTAATTCGCCATCTTCATCCTCTTCTCCCAACGGATCCCAATCCCCCACCAATAACAAGCCCACGACGCAGTTTCAAAACCTCACCATCTCTGACACCATCCCCCAGGTCCACGAGCTCGAGCAGGTCTTCAAGCGCTTCGACGTCAATGACGATGGCAAGATCTCCACCTCAGAGCTCAGCTCCATCATGTCCAGCCTCGGCCACAAGGCCACTGACGAGGAGCTCGACAAGATGATACAGGAAATCGACTCTGACGGTGATGGCTTCGTTGACTTCAATGAGTTCGTCGAGCTGAACACCAAGGGCATCGATTCTGAGGAGATTATGGAGAATTTGAACAACACCTTCTCCGTTTACAACATCGATGGGAATGGATCCATAATGGCAGAGGAACTGACAAGGTGTTGAAGAGTCTGGGGGACGATTGTATGATCGCAGAGTGCCAAAAAATGATAAGCGAAAGGACAGCGATAGCGATGGGACGATTGATTTTGAGGTGTGAGATTAGAGAAGGAATTTGAGAGATTTACGTTAGGGATTTGAGAGGGAAGGACGAGAGAGACGGGCAGAGAAGGGTGCAAAAAAAAAAATGAATTGAAAAGATGGATTTATATATTAAATGGGATTTTTACTGTGGGCCTTAGCAAATGCAATAAAAGTCCATCATTTTTGCTGCGGATGTGGTAACCCGCCACAGAATTGGAGCTTTTATCGCATTTTCGAAGGTTTGCAGTAAATAGATGCAATAAAAAGCCCATTTTGTAGTAGTGTACTATAAATATTGGAAAGGACGCCCCGATTCCTGAATGTCCTATCCCTGGTGAAAGGTCTTGTTTCTCATTATATTTTTTAGAGAGGAAGGGAAAGGGAGAGGCATTTAATGTGTTAGATGTCTAGGAGAACTAAGAACTCTTAAATTCTTTAGTATATCTTTTTTAATTTTAAACTCTTTAGATATTTTGCCTTGGCAGCTAGAAAGAAGTAAAGCATGACAATACCGTAACATGGTTAGCTTTTTGGAATGATCCAATTAATCCAAAGGAATTAAAGTACGTGTTCTTGGCAGCTAGCAATTCGTTGAAGGGGAAAAGTGATAAAGGGAAGTATGAGAAGGCAAGATTGCTAAAGGTATCACCAAACTTCTAATATTTGGCCTTCTTCATCTTTCTCAGCAACTTGCTGTTTCTGGTAGCTACCTTTTTCATTTACTACATAACATTAAGTATCTATGTTATGTACAGGACTACATAGAGAGTATTAGAGCAGCATACACAAAGGATTTTACAAAAAAAGATGTTGCAAGGAGGCAAATAGCAGTTGCTACCTATCTTATTGATAAACTAGCTCTTAGGGCGGGTAACGAGAAGGTATGGTACATGTTTGTATCCTATACATGTTCCAGTTGATAGTTAAGTGTAGAGTTGTGGTTTATTGAGTGGAAAAAGTTGTTGCATGAAGTTCAGGAGTATTTAATAAGTATCATTCATGTCTCGACTTAATACTGCTGGGATTGTGCATGCCACTATGATGCAATGCATTGTAAGCAGCTGCTCAGATGACTTCAGCTATTATTTTTATAATAAATGACTCACTTTTATGTTTCTCTAGTTTTGTACCATTTTTCGTGCGTTTAGATTCTGGTTAGATGTATACACTATTTTTTATCAATGTTATTTTGGGGACTAATGTTTGTTGTTTTATGGTCTGAACAGTAAGACACATTATGATTTTCAAATTTGGTGGCTGGGATTTCTTTTTGTGATTTGATATCTATTCTTGTGACATGTGCCACTGTGCTACTTGTGGTGTTCGCATTTATTTCTTTATTTTCAGCTATACATTTTACAATAGCTGTTAGCCATACATCCTGCTTATATGCAACTCTTTCTAGAATGTTTCTAGGTTTTCTTCATTTTGTGGTTTACTTCCTGCAAGATGATGATGAAGCTGATACTGTTGGTTAATTTACATTGAAAGTAGGGAATGTAGAGTGTATCCCTCTAAATAAATTGAAGGTATGACCTCTTATCTCACCAGCATAAGAGTGTTGAGATTTCTGCAATTTAACATAAACATAGAAATGATTATCAAAATGTATCAATAGACCCGAAATTGCATTTTTCTAGAGTTGACTTTTTTTAGTACGATAAAGTTGGAAGTGTGTCTGATACTTTTAATTGCTTATCGTGAGAGAAGTCGAATGTTGATTTGATAATAGTTGTAATTATACTGTTATTACATGCTAGGTTCATGAAGTTGTTTTAACGTTCTATAAGTAGTTAATTTGCCAATATTTCAAACTATTTTTTTTTTATTTCTTAAGAATCATATTTGACGGCCAAAAGCCGTCAAGTATGTTTTTTTATTTTTTTTAACTAACCATATTTGGCAGCCAAAAGTCGTCAAATACATTTTTTTTATTTTTTTAACTAATCATATTTGGCGGCCAAAAACCGCCAAGTATAGTAAGGTACATATTTCACAGTTTGACCAACCTCCAAATAGACTATATTTGGCGGTGCCATTAATTTCAGTTTAGAAACTGCCAAATATGTATATAATTGACGGCCAAAAACCGTCAAATATGAGCATTTTTCTTGTAGTGAAGAGACAATGAGATTGTAACCAACAGTTCCATTTCTAATCTTAAGAGAAACAACTGAAAAAGTGCACCATAGAAGGTGATGAACACTTAAATATGCATGTTTAATAAGAGTTTAGTTCATTATATTGCATTAATAGTGTCATTAAATTCCTCAACTTAAGCATATTTGTAGCATTTGCATCTTTGTAATTAATTTCTCTTAATTTTGGTTTTGTTACAGGTTCGGTAAAATGGGTATAACTCTCTATTTATAGATCAGAATGGTACAATTCTTAATGTTTTGGAAAGCTGATTCAATTGTCTACAAGATTGCATTTCACAAGCATAATCAAATTCGGGCTCTTAGTGGACAAAAATTGGGCTTGAAGTGAACCCATCTACAGTCTCAGCCCAGTCTGACCAGGCCTCAGTATTTGGACCGTATCTCTCAAAATACGTATCCAAATTGGGCAAATCAATATGTTCTAGAAATCTGAGAGAAATATCTACAACTTTCATGAAGACATGTGATTAAAATTCACAACATTTCGACGTCAAAATTGATGGTCAAAGTCGGTGCCTAATGATCCCAATTGTCAAAGATATTTACAACTAATATTTGACAATTATGCCCTTGTAATTTGACAAGTTTCCCCTGGATGTATCTATAAATAGAGGTGCCTTGTGACCCATTAGGGCATCTTGGCCTTGGCTGGAACATTTTGGCTTTGGCTAGGATCTTGTATTGTGTTTTGTGTGTTTATGTTATTAATGAATTTTCTTTTTCTTGCATTTTATTTTCTTTCTCTTATAATGTCTTTCTAATTTCTCTTTTGCTAAGGTGAAAGGGTGAAACCCTTGATATAAGAATAAGGATTCTCTAACCCTTAATATGTGCTTAATAATCTTAATCTTATAATGTTTATTTAATATGATTTATATTTAATTTCTTAATCAATCTTGACACCACTCGTAAAGTGGAGGTCTTGATCCATTGTCGACAATCCTTGGCACATCAAATGCTTGGAACCTTTCTAGATGATGTATGGTTCTTCCTTACCGACACGAATCTAGTTAGGAACCTTGATTTGTTGTAGACATCTGATGATTGACACATTGGATGCTTGAACCCATTTACAAGAAGTGGTATAAATATTGGTAATGAAACAAATATAATTCATATAACTAAAATGGGTTAATTATCCTTATTTGAAATATCAAGGCGGATCCCCTAACCTTAGCCTTCATTGTTATTGTGTTAATTCCTCTTGTATTTTAATTATTCTATTGTTTATGAACTTTTTATTTTATTTACTATGGTAGGTTCTACCACCTTATGAAATTGTTCTTTAATTTACTATGGTTGGTTATACCACCTATTTCCATGGATGGTTTTACCTCCTCTTGCTTTTTGTTTTATATTTGAATGGTCAGTAATACCGCCTACCATCTTACATACTTGTTGATATTATCATGTCACCTCTTTGAATCATCCATATCACATTTGTTTAGCTTATAATTTGTAATGCTTAAATTCCCTTCCTCGTGGATCGACCCCGGTCTCACCGGGTTTTATTACTTCGATACTCCTATACTTGGGAGACAATCCTTTTTCGGATGTGTCAAGTTTTTGGCGCCGTTACCGGGGAAGGTAAAAATTGGCATGCAAAATTGTAAGTATTCTCTTTTCTCATCTTAGATCTAAATTTTTTTTTTTTGTGTGTTCATCTTTTCCTCTCCCTTCTTCTCTCTTTCTTGCATGAAAATTTAGTCACGAACATCTAGTGGTAGACTTGTTAGAAAAACATCATCTTCCTTAGAAAACATGGCCGACAATCATGCGGAAATATTCACGGATGAAGGGGACAAACGTTTCGCAACAATGATCAAACCAACGAAGACCTCAGAGACTACATGAACCGGCAAGGACTAGTGCACCATCTTGTGTAGTTTCTCCTCCAGATTCATTCCATTTCAATTTCAAACCAAGTTTTGTTCGACTTCTACCCACTTTTCATGGCCTTGACATGGAGAACCCATATTCGCACTTGAAACTCTTTGAATAGGTATGTAGCTCCTACACTGACCCAAATTGTAGCATAAACACCATTAGATTAAAGCTTTTTCCTTTTTCTTTAAAAGATAAAGCTAGAACATGGCTACAAAATTTGAGGTCGAATTCCATCAGTTCATGGGATGAAATGAAACAACAATTTTTGAAAAAATTTTTTCCTACCCATAGAACAAATTCTCTTAAAAGACAAATTTCTGATTTCTCTCAGAAACAAGGGGAAACCCTTTACCAATGTTAGGATAGGTATAAAGGAACTACTTAATGCCTGTCCTCACCATGGGTTTGAAACTTGGAGAATAGTTACACACTTCTATGAAGGGTTAACACCTCAAGATAGGCAACTAGTAGAATTAATGTGTAATGGAGAATTTAAAGAAAAAGACCCTGAGGAAGTACTTGACTTCCTAGATTCCCCCTTTTTTTTTTGGGGGGGGGCCCCCAAAAAAAAGAAAAGGCACAAAATTGGGACACGGCTGGCACCTATGAGGTACCAAGCAAGGCCCAAACCTCGACATCCAATAGAGGTATTTACAACCTTAGGGAAGACCATGAACTTCAAGCCAAATTCGCATCCCTAGCTAGAAAAGTCGAGGCTTTAGAGATGAAAAAGAGTGGTCAATTGAAATCTATTCAAGAAAATGTCTGTAACATTTGTGATGACAATGACCTTTCTACTGATGATTGCCCAACTTTGCCTGCCTTTAGGGAATGTCTCCATGAAGAAGCCAATGCCTTGAACACTTTCAAAAGGCCAATCACAATCCATATTCACAAACCTACAATCCTGGTTGGAGAAATCATCTAAATTTTAGCTGGAAAAATGACAATCATGCACAATCTTTACAGTCCCTTTCAAGCACAAGCACAACAAAATTTTCAAAATTCTCATGATCATGCTATGCTCCTCCTCCTAAGGAATGACCTTCAAGAAAACATTGCATTCATTCATTACAAAGCAAGAGACTTTCATAGCCAAACTTGCTCAAACATTAGCAAATTTGTCAGAAACTCTTGCAAAATTTGCATCTCTGTCTACATGGTGCATCCAAGAGAGGGAAAATTCTTCTCAAAACATTGCAAAACCCCAAGATCAATCTAAACTCAAATGCAGGGAGTTCAAATAACCATTATTTGACCAAGCTAAGTCGTCATGACCCTTCGCAATGGTAAGGTTGTTGGAAAAACATATTCCTAACCCTTGGAGAAAGAAAAAGAAGAATCATCTCTAAAGGACAGGAAGAGGTGGCCAAACCAACACCTAGCGAAGAAGAAACCAAATCCTCATATGTGCCTCCATTTTCTCAAGCATTAGCCACACAAGAGAAGCCAACTCACAATTCTGAAATCTTTGAAATTTTCAAACAGGTAAAGGTAAACATTCCCTTGCTTGATATGATCAAACAGGTACCTTCTTATACAAAATTTTTGAAAGACTTGTGCACTGTGAAAAGAAAACTGAATGTGAAAAAGAAGGCCTTTCTAGCCGAACAAGTAAGTACTATTCTTCAAAATAATAATACAGTGAAATATAAGGATCCAGGTTGTCCTACAATTTCATGTGTTATTGGGGACCATAAAATTGAACAAGCTTTACTTGATCTTGGTGCTAGTGTGAATTTGCTTCCATACTCGGTTTTTCAAAAACTCAATCTAGGTGAGTTTAAACCAACTTCTGTGACTCTTTTGCTTGCTGATAGATCAACTAAAGTACCAAGAGGAATAGTAAAAGATGTGTTAGTTCAAGTCGATAAATTTATTTACCCAGTGGATTTTATCGTCTTGGACACACAACCAGTGGAAGTAAGCAATTCAATTCCTGTTATTTTAGGGCGTCCATTTCTAGCTACTTCTAATGCTTTGATTAATTACAGGAATGGAGTCATGAAGCTATCATTTGGGAACATGACATTAGAACTTAATGTTTTTAATATGTGCAAACAACCAAATGAAGAAGAAGATGAAGTTGATGAAGCCACTGTAATTGAATCTATTGTGGAAGATCACATCCAAAAAGGGAGTTCTTCTGACCCTTTGGAAACTTCTCTAGTGACTTCATTAGAATCAAGCATGGAACTAGAGTCTGATCTTTCTGATATATGCTCTTTATTGGATTGTGCACAGGTGATGGAAAAAGGCTCAAAATCAAGATTTGAAGAATTGGGACAAATGAATGAAAGCAAGGAAGATAAAGCTCCCAAGCTAGAATTGAAGCCCTTACCTGAAGGACTGAAATATGCATATCTTGGGGAGAATCAGACATATCCGATGGTAATTTCTTCATCCCTCACATGCGAGCAACAAGGTAAGTTGATAGAAGTGATTAAAAGGCATAAAAATGCAATTGGGTGGACTTTAAAGATATAAAATGCATTAACCCCTTAATTTGCACACATAGAATACATTTAGAGGAAAATGCCAAAACATCTCAACAACCTCAAAGGAGATTAAATCCACACATGAAAGAGGTCATTAGGGCTGAAGTTCTCAAACTACTTGATGTTGGAATTATCTATCCTATTTCTGATAGTAAGTGGGTAAGCCCTACACAAGTAGTACCTAAGAAATTTGGCATTACAGTAGTTAAAAATGAAAGGGTGAATTATTGCACAACTCGTGTCTCATCTAGTTGGAGGATGTGGCATTGATTATAGAAAATTAAATGCTGTCACTAGAAAAGACCATTTTCCCTTACCCTTCCTTGACCAAATTCTTGAAAGAGTAGCAGGAAGCCCTTACTGTTTCTTGATGGATACTCAGGCTACTATCAAATCCCCATTGCACTTGAAGACCAAGAAAAGACCACATTCACGTGCCCTTTGGCACTTTTGCATTTAGGAGAATGCCTTTTGGACTTTGTAATGCCCCAGCCACTTTTCAAAGATGCATGTTAAGCATTTTCAGTGACATGGTTGAGCATTGTTTAGAATTTTCATGGATGATTTAACTGTCTTTGGAAACTCTTTTGATAATTGTCTTGAAAATTTAGAAAAAGTCATAAAAAGGTGTGTAGAAATAGGTCTTATTTTGAATTGGGAAAAATGTCATTATATGGTCACTTCAGGAATTGTTTTAGGTCATGTGGTGTCTTCTAAAGGAATCGAAGTGGATAAAGCAAAAGTGGAATTAATTTCCCATTTGCCTCTACCAAAAACAGTTAAAGAGGTTCGTTCATTCTTAGGGCATGCTGGATTTTATAGAAGGTTCATAAGAAATTTTAGTGCTATATCTAAACCTCTTTGTAACCTCTTAATAAAAGATACTTCCTTTGAATGGACTCAAGAATGTCAAAATGCCTTTGATACACTAATTGGACTCTTAACAACTGCTCCAATTATGCAATCTCCTGATTGGTCCTTACCTTTTGAATTGATGTGTGATGCAAGTGACTATGCCGTTGGTGCTGTCTTAGGACAAAGAAAAGAAGGTAAGCCTTATGTAATATACTATGCAAGTAGGACTTTAAATGATGCACAAATGAATTACACAACAACTGAGAAAGAACTACTTGCAGTAGTTTTTGCATTGGACAAATTTCGATCTTATTTAATTGGCTCTCCAACAATTGTTTACACTGACAATGCAGCTGTGAGATATTTAATGACTAAACAGGATGCAAAACCTAGATTGATACAGTGGATCTTATTGCTCCAAGAATTCAACATCACAATAAAGGATAAGAAAGGAGCCGAAAATGTCGTTGCTGATCATCTTTTAAGACTAACGACAGAGACATTAATTGAAACTTCACCTATCAATGATTCTTTTCCTGATGAATTTTTTTTTTCTGTTGCTACTGTACCTTGGTTTGCTAACATTGTAAATTTTCTTGCGACAGGAAAAATGCCACCTCATTGGAATGCTCAAGACAAAAGAAAATTTTTAACCGAGGTGAAAAATTTTTACTGGGATGACCCATATCTGTTCAAATATTGTCCAGACCAAATAATGAGAAAATGCATACCCGACAATGAGGTAAGTAGTGTCATTAACTTTTGTCATTCTGAAGCATGTGGAGGACATTTTTCATCTAGAAAAACAGCTGCTAAGATCTTACAATATGGATTTTATTGGCCCACCTTATTTAAAGATGCACATGCATTTTGCAAAACGTGTGAAAATTGTCAAAAATTTGGATCTATTTCAAAAAGAAACATGATACCGTTGAATCCCATTCTTGTCGTTGAAATCTTTGACTGTTGGGGTATTGATTTTATGAGACCCTTTCCACCGTCATTTGGTTTGTGTACATCCTTGTTGGCCGTAGACTATGTTTCAAAATGGGTCCGAGGCAATTCCATGAGGGGGGGTCGAAACAAATGATCACAAAACAGTTGTGTCAAATTCCTTGACGGAGAAATATCTTAGTAGAATTTGGAATTCCTCGAGGCCATTATTAGTATGGGGGTACACATTTTTTTTGTTTTGTTTTTTTTTTTTTTTTGTTTTGTTTTGGGTTTAAAAAAAAAAAACAAAAAAACCCCCCCCCCCCCCAAAAAAAAATTTTTTTTTTTTTTTTTTTTTTTTGAAAAAAAAAAAAAAACCTTTTTAATGAAAAAATATGGAATAACCATAAAATTTCTACACCTTATCACCCACAAACAAGTGGACAAGTTGAATTAGCTAATAGGTAGATAAAACAGATCTTAGAAAAAACGGTTAACCCAAATCGTAAAGATTGGTCTTTAAGACTTAATGATGCACTCTGGCTTACCGAACTGCTTTCAAAACATCATTGGGAATGTCTCCTTATAGATTAGTTTATGGAAAACCTTGTCACTTGCCAGTGGAAATTGAACATAAAGCTTATTGGGCCATTAAAACATTTAACACAAACTTGAATGATGCTTGCAAGTTACAAAACTCCAACTGAGTGAACTTGAAGAAATCAGGAATGAGGCTTACGAAAATTCTAAAATCTACAAAGAAAAAATGAAGGTTTTTCATGACAAATTTATTGTTAGAAAATCTTTTGAACCTTCACAAAAAGTTCTTTTGTATGATTCAAGGTTGCATTTATTTCCTTGTAAACTTCGGTCACGTTGGACTGGGCCTTTCATTGTTAAAAATGTTTTCCCTCATGGAGCAGTTGAAATTGAGAACCTAAAGAATGGTCATGTGTTTAAAGTTAATGGACAACGGTTAAAACCATTCTTTGAAAATTTTGACCAAAATGAAGAGTCCATTGCTTTAGTCGATCCTTTTTACGGATTGATTTTTCCCGGTCAAGTGGCGGATACGGTACTCCGTGACTATTAAAGTCGGTTTTTCAGTTCCCTAAAAACTGTTGCTTGCATCCATTTTCTTTTATTCTCTCTCATTTTCTTCACATGGATACCATTCTCTCAAAATTGCACAAACATTTTCCCTCTCTTCCTCAAAATGATTTTGCTTAAAATTTATAAAGCTCGTGCAGAAAGACTAAGGTTGTTGATGCGTAAAGGTATTCCTGCTGATTTAAATAAGAAGAATTAAGGAAAACAATGAATGTTTTTTTTTTTGAAATTGGTTAATTGAAGCCAAGGTTTGATTCTCTTGTGAGTTTTCGGATAATCTTGTTTCCCATATGCCAGGTTTGGGAAAAAGCTCTTATGCCAAAAAGCTAAGAGCGAAAAGGTTACAAGTTTGTCCCAGATGTGCAAGATGGACTTGTAACCAGCGTTGCCGCTCCTTGGGATATTTGTCTAACAATCGAGAAGATAAACTACAGTTCATCAAGCTGTCTCTTATACACATCTAGATGTGTATAAGAGACAGGCTTTCAAAGTTCCTTTCAGAGAGATTCACACATATATATAAACTTTTTTTTTTTTTGATGTTTTTTTTTTGTGGACTTGTGCAGCGTGAAATTTTTAACTTGTGGACACAATTCCGAGATGAGCAGGAACGCTATAGTCTTGGGAATCTGACTCAAAACAACCCTGTTTGCCAGTTTATAAGAAAACTGGATGGGAAGCATATCCCCAACTCATAGAAGGTGATAAAGCCGTTTCTGGACGTAAAACCAGAGGAAGATGTGAGCCACAGTCACAACTACCTGTACATATGCATGCGTGCCATCATTTTTTAATTTTAATACCTCATTGCTGTCATTTTTGAATTTGTATCTTTTGTTTGACTTATGGTGTCTTATTTCATCATCTTTTGATCTTTTTTTTTTGCATTATTGTCAACTTTTTCAACAAACAATCAAGCTACCTAGATAGATATCATCATTAACATACCTTTTTGCACTCCATAAATACCACATGTCTTGTTCTCTTCTTCACACATAGTTAGAGAGTCACATAGACATGGAGGGAACTTCAAAACGTCGAATCCAAAGGATATGTGTATTCTGTGGATCTCGACAAGGTAAAAGTGAAGAGTTCGTAGAAGTAGCGAATTATCTTGGTAGGCTACTGGCTGAAAGAAAGATTCATGTGGTTTATGGGGGAGGTAGCCTCGGGTTAATGGGTTGTGTGTCAATAGCTGCACATGTAGGAGGTACTCAAGTTTTAGGAGTTATTCCTAAAGTAGAAAGGATCGTTGAAAAAACGGTTGGGAAGGAGTTACAGGTCTCCTCTATGCATGAACGTATGACACATATGCTTATCAATTCAGATGCCTTTATTACTTTACCAGGTGGCTTTGGTACTCTTGAAGAAATTTTTCAAATTGCCTCTTGGGCCCAACTGATTCTCCATCAAAAACCTATAGGTTTGTTGAATGTTAAAAATTTCTTTGATCCTTTGATAAGTTTTGTTGATGCAGCTGTGGAACAAAATTTTATCTCTCATTCGGCGAGAAAGATCCTATTTCTGCCACTTCTGCTGGGAGCTACTTGACAAATTACAAGAAGTTGAGTATGAAACGACCCAGCTAGTACCAAATTAAATGGGGCAGGAGGCGCAAAACAAAAAAGTGCAAATTGGATTTTGAATCCGTTTGTAATTTTTTCTCTTGTACTTATTTTATTTTTATTTTATTTTTAGCATGTTATTTTATGAGTCTTTCAAGTCATCTCTCTTGAATAACAGAAGCTTCAGGTAATGTCTCCTATACTTTATCTCTCTACATTTAAACATTGAGGACAATGTTTTATTTGGTTGGGGGGGAAGGATAGTAGATATAAGTGTGTCTTAAAATTTTATTTTTTCTTGCAAAAAGAAAAAAAGCGAGTTAGTAATTAGATTCAGAGTGCGGTGTAAGGAGTTCAAATCTTCTTGAGACGTATTCTGGGTCAGGAATGGCAGAGTAGGGAGGACCAGTTTGAACTCTTGAAACCCATTCTAACCAATTTGTCATTTTATTCTTGCATTTTGAAGACTTATTTGATATTATTTAGTCTTGATTTTTGAATTTTATAACAAGGAGGTCTTATTCATTTCACTTTGAATCATTCAAATCTATGAACTCTCACAACTTTATCATTTAATAAATTGTGTGCTTATGTGCTCATTAAGCAAGTATTCTATGAATCTTTCCCACACACACACATACCTTGATGTATGATTGGGGTGGCGAAATGAAATATTGCAATATTTGAGTTCTTTTGTTTTGTTTAGTAAACCAAACAAAAAAGAAGGGGAAAGTTAAAAAAAAAAAAAATGAAAAAAAAATGAAAAAAATGAAAAATGAAAAAAAAAAAAAGAAAGAGAGAAAGCAATGGTGGATAAGTTTGGTCTCGTAGCCTCCTTAATTCGAGCAATTAAGCCCGATGGGTGCCTAAACACCTAATATCCTAAGACCAACTGGTTTGGGAGCTATTGGCCCAAAGCTCGCTATATGGATTAAGGAGAAAGCTTAATGGGATTGAACATTGCAATATCCACAAGTTTCTAAGCAAAAATAAAGCATCGGCAACCCGAGTCGTTAAGCTCGTAGGGGTGTCTTAACACCTAATGCCCTAAGGCCAACTGGTCTGGGAGCATTAGCCTAAGGCTCGCTACATGGGTTAAAGATGCATTCTTTCAAAAAAAAAAAGAAAAAAAAAGAAAAAAAATGTATAAAATGAATGAATATCCCCTACCTAAGGTTGTTAGCCTTAACAAATACTAGAACCGATATGGCTTATTTCTAATAAGCCCCATAGTCATGTGTCAACTGAGCACAAAAGAAGGTTTGTGGATATCTTGACTGAAGGGTACATGAGTCATTTAAAAAAAAAATTAGTTGAGAGTTTGTTTATTTGGATAAAATCAAGGAGAGTGCAATAATGACCACCTTGGATGTAAAATTCTATAAATCACTTCTAAATAATAACGCTTTAATTGCTAGGGACTAGCAATAAGCTAGTTGGGGGGTGTGATGAACACTTAAATATGCATGTTTAATAAGAGTTAGTTCATCATATTGCATTAATAGTGTCATTAAATTCCTCAACTTAAGCATATTTGTAGCATTTGCATCTTTGGAATTAATTCCTCTTAATTTTGGTTTTGTTACAGGTTCGGTAAAATGGGCATAACTCTCTATTTATAGATCAGAATGGTGCAATTCTTAATGTTTTGGAAAGCTGATTTAATTGTCTACAAGATTGCATTTCACAAGCATCATCAAATTCGGGCTCTTAGTGGACCAAAATTGGGCTTGAAATAAACCCATCTATAGTTTCGACCCAGTCTGACCAGGCCTCAGTATTTGGACCGTATCTCTCAAAATACGTATCCAAATTGTGCAAATCAATATGTTCTAGAAAGCTGAGAGAAATATATACAATTTTCATGAAGACATGTGATTAAAATTCACAACAATTCGATGTCAAAATTGATGGTCAAAGTCGGTGCCTAATGATCCCAATTGTCAAAGATATTTACAACTAATATTTGACAATTATGCCCTTGTAATTTGACAAGTTTGCCCCTGGATGTATCTATAAATAGAGGTGCCTTGTGACCCATTAGGGCATCTGGGCCTTAGCTAGAACATTTTGGCTTTGGCTAGAATCTTGTATTGTGTTTTGTGTGTTTATGTTATTAATGAATTTTCTTTTTTTTTTTTGCATTTTATTTTCTTTCTCTTATAATGTCTTTCTAATTTCTCTTTTGCTAAGGTGAAAGGGTGAAACCCTTGATATGAGAATAAGGATTCTCTAACCCTTAATATGTGCTTAATAATCTTAATCTTATAATGTTTATTCAATATGATTTATATTTAATTTCTTAATCAATCTTGACACCACTCGTAAAGTGGAGGTCTTGATCCATTGTCGACAATCCTTGGCACATCAAATGCTTGGATCCTTTCTAGATGATGTATGGTTCTTCCTTACCGACACGAATCTAGTTAGGAACCTTGATTTGTTGTAGACATATGATGATTGGCACATTGGATGCTTGAACCCATTTACAAGAAGTGGTATAAATATTGGTAATGAAACAAATATAATTCATATAACTAAAATGGGTTAATTATCCTTATTTGAAATATCAAGGGCGGATCCCCTAACCTTAGCCTTCATTGTTATTGTGTTAATTCCTCTTGTATTTTAATTATTCTATTGTTTATGAACTTTTTATTTTATTTACTATGGTAGGTTCTACCACCTTATGAAATTGTTCTTTAATTTACTATGGTTGGTTATACCACCTATTTCCATGGATGGTTTTACCTCCTCTTGCTTTTTGTTTTATATTTGAATGGTCGGTAATACCACCTACCATCTTACATACTTGTTGATATTATCATGTCACCTCTTTGAATCATCCGTATCACATTTGTTTAGCTTATAATTTGTAACGCTTAAATTCCCTTCCTCGTGGATCGACCCCGGTCTCACCGGGTTTTATTACTTCGACACTCCTATACTTGGGAGACAATCCTTTTTCGGATGTGTCAGAAGGGTATGAAATTCCAGCCAAGACACTCGTATTTGTGAATGCAAGGGCGATAGGGTGGGACCCTAAAGCTTGGGAAAACGCAAATGAATTTTTTTCTGAAAGATTCATGAGCAGTTCTATTGACTTTAAAGTACAAAACTTTGAGTTTATACCTTTTGGAACTGCATTAGAATTTGCCCTGGATTATATATGGGCATTGCAACAGTGGACCTTGCACTTGCCAATCTTCTTCATAAATTTAATTGGGAAATGCCGTCAAGGATGAAGAAGGAAGATTTGGATTTTGACATTCTACCCGGCATTACCATGCACAAGAAGAACGCTTTCTATCCCTTGGCCAGGAATCGCATATAATAGTTATCCATGCAAAGTGTCTCATGTTAAAAGTATTTTAGAAACTTGTTTTGTTTTTCAAATATAGCACATGCATAGCTTATTGCCAGATGAAAAACCAAGTTTTGTTCATGCAATGTCCAATATTCTCTTTAATTAGCTGTCCAAAACCAGATGCATAAGACATCTCTAAATATATGTAGCACGCAACATTTCAAGTCACCAGCAACATCCCATTTCCGTTCATTAAATAGATGAACAGCTATCGACTACTAATCATGTTATATACAATAATACTACATTCACAAAATCTGTATGTATATATACTAAGAATATGATTGGAATTACTAGTTTAAGATTTTTTTCTTTTTCTTTTTCACCAATACACACAGCTGGAAATTATATGCACAAGTAGTGTCAACGAAGCTCCAAGGCATCTAAATCTAGATCTTAGCCTATGGCATGGAGGAAGGCAGGCAAGCCATCTCAATAACTGGAATGCCAAAATATACTTGTCCAAAAATCATGAAATAAGTTGAGAATTACCAAGTATTCAAGTACAGTGTCACAGAATCGAAGAGTAGCTCACGACATAGTACCAAATATTTTTTTGCTCACATACCAACAAAGTCGCATCCTTTATGACCATATGTGACAAGGAGTCATATTTCTGTAGCATATTTTTGGCACACACAACAACAAAGTCGCATCCTTGACCTTAATGTACATCCATATTTCTGCAATATATTAACTATTGTGGTTAATATCAACATATGCATGATTTGTATGAAACTAGAAGATTCTTCATATCTCGGCGTTGGGCCTTACCTTGGACTCCCCTAAAAGACGAATGCCCTAGGAAACATACAAAAATCTAGACTCCAAATTCTTTCCATTTGGGCGGTTGAAACTAGGATTGGAATATGGTCGCAGACCAGTCTAAGCTTTGGAAAAAAAACAAAAACAAAAATGCTAGATCAGGTTTTTGATTAAATTAAATACTTGTTTATCATTCTCCCGCTATAAAACTAATGATAAAACGATAGAACTAAATCAAATAAGTAAGCCTATGAGGTTATTAATTACAATACAAATTATATTATACTATAACTATAAGCCCAAATAATTAACAAGTTGTGCTTATCTAGTTGAGCTAAGGAATGACAGGTGAATAAACAGCATTCAATTAATCTGTCTCCAAAGCCACCGGTCCAACAGGTAGCACTTGCTTATTATGTAGACTAATAAATACTTCACTTACATATAGGGATAAGGGCTAACTCTATGGTACGGGGCTTCAGTTTACATCAACTTCATCACTTGACACGAATCAACAAGTGTCACTTAAATTAAAATATAGAAAAAGAAGGCTCACAGTGAAAAAAACTAAATCGATCAAGTTAAATAATATCGATGTTTTGGACCGGTAAGTTTTAGATTAGTATTTTTTTAAGAGATATTTGGCGGTTTTTAGTCACCAATTATGATATAGAAATATTTTAAAAATATATAATATGTGGTTGTTCAGCATTCATTTATTTAATTTTAAAATCTATTTCTTTTAGAAATTAAACCAATCCTCACAATCAACATTAAAAATAAACTTCAAAACAAATCAAAACAACATAGATAAGTATAGCCAAATATATAAAATCAAACTTCAAAACAATCTTAGCTAGCTTAACAATTTTTTTCCTTGTATATCTGATATAAATTATTAATCATTAACAATAAATTCTTATTAAATATGCATGAGTTCATAATTGCAAGTTCTTAAGCAATTGGAGAAAAATAATTACAATGATCAAAAAACACAAAACACCAAGCAACTCCAACTTGAAAAGGAGTCCAAGCATGCAGCAGTCACTGGGCAACCCTCCAAAGTCAGCAAAGAAGGTTTTTGTAGACCAAAAACACAAAAATAAATTAAAAAAATTCTCAACTTCAATGAAAAGAAGTTCACATTATCATGTCAAATAAACAAAAAAAAAAATTTGGTAGAAACACCAAGTGACTATAAGAAACCAATGGAAGGATCATCAAGTCAAGAAATCTGGAAATTTGGTTTTTTACACTTAAAAAAAAAAAGCTCTAAAAACATGAAACTTGAATACAAGGATGACGTGTAAATTTTATGAAGATAATGGGTCAAATTATAGCAGTTCATGATATGAGTAGTTCTCCAGCTTTTGATTCTTTTTCTAGATCTTATTGGTTTAGAATCATCAATAACTTTTAGGTGCTTTTTGAACTAAAACGTGACCATCATTGTTTACTATTCAGAGTTTGCAAAATATTTAGAGGTCAATATAGGTGACAAGTTACGATGTTGTACCAAAATTAGGAAAAATCTTTGAAACCTTTCCTCTCCCAAACTTGCCTACTAAAACAATAAAACAATTTTTATTTACATGCAATATCTAATTATAGGAAAAAAAAATCTGTAGATGTCAACATAAGAGACATGTAACTTACTTGCTTCGTGTAAATAAAAATTTTGTCAGACTCCTTACACTCAATTAAAGCAGCAACAAATTTTTGGGTTGCTCTAACTTTTATATAAATTTTTAGGGCAACATCATTATCCACAGTTTGCCATACAAAAAATACACAAAATAAAATATTAATTTGTAATATTTCCTAACAAAACTAGTTCTATAGAAAGGGGAAGCTAATTTTCAAAGTCAAATAGCCAGACAAACCTTAACAAGGTCTCCAAGTTCCTTACTGCACTCAATGCATTTGAGTCATTGTGCCTTTCTCATCTTGTTGTGAACAAGAACAAAAAGAATCTTAAACATGAATTTCAAGTCATTTTAATGATCTAAATAGAGTTCAATCCTTATAGATCAAATATTAATTTTAAATGCTTTATGAAAATATCTATTGCATAAAATATTCACTACAAGAAAACATGTCTTTTATGTCAGCCAGAAACTAACATATATGTATATATGTGTCGGTTTTAGTGCGACATAAATGGACCTGTCACGTATTCCTATACACTACGTGAAAAATGACTTTTTGCGACGAAATTTTTCGTCGCAAAAAGTTAAAATTTCGTCGCAATAAGTTTTTGCGACAAAAATAAATTCGTCGCGCTCCAGTCGCAATATGTGAGTCGCAATAGGTTTTTTTGCGACGATTCTGGAATTCCTCGCAAAAAGTCTTTTTGCGACAAAATTTTTCTCGCAAAAAGTGGTATTTTGCGACAAATATTTCGTCACAAAAAAGATCACATAACGTCAACTTTTTGCGACAAAATAAAAATTGTCGCAAAAGAGTATATTTTGCGATGAATTCCAATATTGTCGCAAATTGTTAGAAAACAACTCATTTTTTAATAAAATTATTTTAGTTAAAAAAGTTTATTGCGACCAATTTTTTCTCGCTAAATACTACCTTTAGCGACAAAAAATTCGTCGCAATAAATTTTTAACAAAAAAATTGATTTTTTTTAAGAATTTACAGATTTTATTTTTTAATTAGTTATAAATTTTAGAATAAATGACATGTCTCATTACACAACTTAATTCTTTATATTAATAATTTTATTAATTAACAACAAATTACCAAAAATTTATCACAATATATTTTTACAATATATCAACCTTTGTACATAGCAAAATTAAAAAAAAATACAAAAAAGAGAAAGAAAAATACAAAACTTCATCCTCCAAAAATTCTTTTGTTGTTGACTTTGTATGAATCCTCCAATCTTCAAGTACAAGCCATCTTCAAAAATACCTATTAAAAACAAAAAAATAAAAATAAAATGTTAAGTAAAAATTAAAGCATAAAAAATGAGTTTATGAAAAAAACAATGTTGAAGAAGCAAAGAATTTGATAATGTTGAGAATGTTGAGTTGTATTCCATCTTCAAAAATACCTATCAAATAAAAGACAATAATATCAATCAAATATTAAAATAAATAAAAATATATTAAACTATTAAAGAAAATATATTATAACACAAAAGTAAAAGAAAGAGTAAAAGTATTTACCAAATGTTGGGAAAAGAAAAGGAGTAGAGAATTGGAAGTGATAGAAGAAAATGAAACAATCCAAAATTAACCCATGTATATATAATAAAAGTTGGATATTTTGCGACGAAAATTTTAACCTTTAGCGACGAAAATTTTGTTGCGAAATAGTTTTTAAAATTATGAAAAAAATCAAAGCGGGAAAAAGTTCGCCAAAAATTTTTTTTTGCGACAAAATTTTGATATTTTGCGACAAAATTTTCGTCGAGAAAGAGTTTCAAAATTTTGAAATTTCAAGAGCGGGAAAAAGTCCGCCCAAATTTCATTTTGCGACAAAAATTTTGATCTTTAGCGACAAATTTTTCGTCGCTAAAGAACTTGAAATTTTTAAAATTCTCAAGCGGGAATAAGTCCGCCTAAATTTTATTTCTTGCGACGAATATAAATTCGTATTTCGTCGCAAAAAACCTCATTTTGCGATGAAATTAAATCATCGCAAAACATCATATATTGCGACAAAATATTAATCTTTTTGCGACGAAAATTTCCTCACTAAAAATCTTTAAAAAAATGTTAAAGACTCTTTTATTTGTCATAAAAAGTATACAAATGTGAAAATTATAATAAAAAACTAAGAAGATTTTGAAATTAATCATACTTGGACTTTGATAATTATAAATTTATTTAGTAATTAAATAAATTTATCCAACATAATTAAATTTATTTAATATTAGGTTAAACCATACTTAGACTTGGATAATTATAAGTTTATTTATTAATTAAATTTTCATCCATAATTAAATTTATATAATATTGGATTGGTATTAAATAATTTGATGATAAATTAATAAATAATATAACAACCATATACAATAGAAATATAAAACATCATATGGTATTTAATTATTTTTTATTGAGTATTAAAATGTTAATAAAATATGTACAACAACTCAAGAATTATTTAACAAGTGTAAACAATAGTTAGACATTTATACATATGTCATAGTTGTTATATGAGCAATTACAAAAAAAAAGTTTCTTTAGTGATCAATAAATAATTAATTATTGATATTATAATCATATATGTAACAAAAAGATTCTATTCATTTTAGCTATAATTTATTTTAATTATCTATTTCTTTTAAAAACACTAAAAATATGTTTTACAAATTTAAAAAATTAATTTGTGATGGAGATAATTTAATTATTAACATATAAACGTATGTCATAATTGTCATATGTATTAAAGTGTTAACAAAATACACACAAGTCAACTATTATTAATAAATGTATAATACTTAAACATCTATACATATGACATAATTGTCATGTGCGAGTTATTGAAAAATAATTTTTAATACTTTAATAAATAAATAATCAAATATTCATATTATAATTATTATGTAACAAATGCATTTACTTTCAGTGAATATTTTTTATTATTTATTCATTTTACAAATGCTAACAATTAATATTTAAAATATCTTGACAAATGCAAACCATAAGTTTGTAATAGTTGTAATTTAATAATTGAATATCTATATATGTCATATTTGTTATTATAAGAAATTGAAAATAAGCTTTTCTAATTTGATTAGTAAATGATTACTTATTCATATTATAATTATATAAAAATGTAACAAAATTGCATTTATTTTCAAGTATAAAATGCCTTTAAATTAATTATCCATTTTTTTATAAAAATAACAATTATTAAAAATATTTTTTACAATTATAAAAAATATTTTTTTTCATATAAGTAATTTAATTATTAGACATATATACATATACATATGTTACAAGTATCATATGCATTACAAATTAAAAATTAGGTTTTGCCATTTACCAGTAAATGATTAATTATTCATATAGTAATCAATATGTAACAAATGTATTTATTTTTTGTTATAGAGTTCATTTTAATTATTTATCTCCCTTAAAATAAACTCTAACAATTGTTTAAAATATCTCAACAATTTACTCAAAGCTATACGATAAAAATTAAAAGTCTAAGAGAAATATATTGTCTAAATTAATACACTTTATAACAAAAAAATAAAAAACATAATTATAGGCAACATTACATGATTATTAATTATTTATTTATTTATGTTTATTTGACATATAATTAAACGTTGAAAAATAAATTAGATTTTTAGAAGTTGGATTTTTTTTCCAATCTCATTTTCATCAATTAAAAATTAGTCATGGTAATAAGTTTATCATAATTGTAATTTAGCAGTTAGACATATATAAATCACACATAAATTAGATTATATATAAATAATTAGCAATAAATTTTATGCTTGATTATTAGATTATTAACGATTCATATCACACACACACACACACACGCACACACGCACACACACACGCACATATATATATAGTTTATTTTAATTATTTATCTCCTTTACAAACACTAAATTTAGAATATCTTAATAGTTTTTCACATTTAAAAGCATGAATGGAATCACAAATGGTCTTTTTTTTTTAATAAAAATTTGTATGAATATCCAAATGACCTTACTATATTTAAAAATTGTCAATTTATATAAAATCAAATTAGATTTTTAATACTTTCTTTATTCTTTTTTTTTGTCATTTTTTAAACAAAGACTTATATATTAGACGAACCACGAACAAAGAGAAGAAAGCAAAAGAGGAAAGTTATTAAGTTTTAATTTTAAAAAAATAACTTTTTGCGAGGAATATTTTCTCGCAAAAGGCCATATTTTGCGAGAAATACATATTTTCGTCACAAAATGTCCAGTATTGTCACGTGTTCATAATAAGTTAGACAGGCTTTTCGCGAGAAATTTTTTTTCGCAAAAGGTTAACTTTTTTGCGAGGAATTTATTGTCGCAAAAGATCACATTTCGCGACGAATCAAATTTTCGTCGCAAAATATCCAATATTGTCAAGTGCATAATAAATTAGAATGGCTTTTTGCGAGGAATTTTTTGTCGCAAAATGTGAATTTTTGCGAGAAAATTTTCGTCGCAAAATATGACTTTTTGCGAGGAAAATTTTCTCGCAAAAAGTCACATTTTGCGTGGAATCTCGTTTTTGTCGCAAAATGTCCAGTATTGCCACGTAAGCATGGTAAAATAAAATGACTTTTCGCGAGGAATTTTTTGTCGCAAAATGTCTATTTTTTGCAACAAAAAATTCCTCGCGAAAGGTCACATTTTGCGAGGAATTACGTTTTTGTCGCAAAATGTCCAGTATTGCCACGTAAGCATGGTAAAATACAATGACTTTTCGCGAGGAATTTTTTGTCGCAAAAGGTCTATTTTTTGCGACAAAAAATTCCTCGCGAAAGGTCACATTTTGCGAGGAATCACGTTTTTGTCGCAAAATGTCCAGTATTGCCACGTAAGCATGATAAATTAAAATGGCTTTTCGCGAGGAAGTTTTTGTCGCAAAAAATAGACCTTTTGCGACAAAAAATTCCTCGCGAAAGGTCACATTTTGCGAGGAATCACGTTTTTGTCGCAAAATGTCCAGTATTGACACGTAAGCATGATAAATTAAAATGGCTTTTCGCGAGGAATTTTTTGTCGCAAAAAATAGACCGTTTGCGACAAAAAATTCCTCGCGAAAGGTCACATTTTGCGAGGAATCATGTTTTTGTCGCAAAATATCCAGTATTGCCACGTGTGCATGGTAAATTAAAATAGCTTTTTGCGAGGAATTTTTTGTCGCAAAAAATAGATTTTTTGTCGCAAAAAATAGATTTTTTGTCGCAAAAAATGGATTTTTTCCGAGGAAATTTTCCTCGCAAAAGGTCACATTTTGCGAGGAATAATTTTTTCGTCGCAAAATGTCAAGTATTGCCATATATGCATGGTGAATTAGAATGGCCTTTAGTGAGGAATTTTTTATCGCAAAATGTCTTTTTTTCGCGAGAAACATTATTTTGTCGCAAAAAATGTTCATGTTGCTATAAAATTTTTGTCACAAAATGACGTATGTGTGTTATACGTTTTGCGATGAAAAATTTATCGCAATAGGTTTATTTCGTCGCAAAAAAAACTTCTCTAATTAGTCACTCGAGTTTTTAGCGAGGAAATGAATATTCGTCGCTAAAGGTTTTATTTTGCGACGAAAAATTCCTCGCAAAATATCTTTTTTTTGAAATGCTACCTTTTGTGACGAAATAATAATTTCGTCGCAAAAGGCCGCTTTTTGCGACGAATTTTATTTCGTCGCAAAAAATTTTGTCGCAAAAAACTGTTTTTCTTGTAGTGATATGTGCCGTTTGGTTAAACCGACAAGTATATAGTTTCAGTCAGCTACTGACACGTATTTAACAAGCCAATAGAATTTATGTGTCTATTTTTATTAATTTGTGTCATCGGATAAACGACACATATTATGGTGTCGGCCACTGACCGACACGTATTAGAAAAATGTTTAGAAATATGTGACAGTTTCTCATAACTTTGTGTCACTTTTTGACTGATATGATAATATATGTGTCACTTATTTAGATGACATAAAAGTTTATTTTGTGTCGTTGTTTGAACGA
>SNVD02006226.1:85000-240091 GCA_013180625.2 Boswellia sacra
AGAACAATAAAAGGCTTTATATCAGTGTTGCTAGAGTTTTTTATGCATAAAGTTCAACTAGTATGAAGTCATTGACCACAGCCTTCTCATGGTACTAAGTGGCATTTTGACACTTTTTAAGCAAACTGGTGGTGGACGTGGTGAACAAGGTCAGTGCTGATTGGTTGGCTAGTAACAACTTGAGTAGACACAAGCTGAACTACTTCTATTGGTTGCTATCAACTATAATTAAGTGTGGTGAACTTTGGTGTCTATTTGTTAGTCTATTACTGTAACAGTCTACATTGCTTGCTTACATTATATAGAGCAATATAGAATAGTGTTATTCCAAAAAAGAAAAGAAATGGATCAATGATCTAAAGAATAAAATTAAATACTACCATAAAAATGTCCAGGTTAGAAATCAATAAAAATAAGAACAATAACTTAACAAACTCAGGCTTTATTACAAACAAAAATACCTTTAAGATGAACAAGACCGCCATAAATTCCACTACATCTTTCTAGGTCCAACTTCACCAAGTTCATCAAGCCAGAAAAGGCACTCATTCCTTGGGCAATAATTGCATTATTTCTTCTAAAACTCAAACTTTTCAGGTTCGGGAGATCTAAAAGATTTTCAGAATATAGAGTTGGAAGAGTTAATTAAAATTAATTCTTTTAACTCCAAAAGGGTTTCCCATATTAGGTCAATCTAAAGCATGAGTACTATATTATCAAAACCAATATTAACTATCTTTTTCCAATTTTAATTGCCTTTTTCTATAAACAAGCAAGTTAATTACTTTAGTTTAACTAATTAAGGAGCTATCTTTGACAAGATTATATGTTTATCTTAGATTTAATGAAGGAAAATAATTAATTAATCATTAACTATTATTATTATTATTGTAATGTGGTGGTGGGGACAACAAAATCAGGATTTGTTTAGTCGCTCCATGTCATCTTTAAAGCTAAACTTAGAGGCAAAATGCACGCACACTCACATAGAAACTCAATCATATTGAAAACGATATGTTTCTTATTCTTCTCGTCAACATCTCTTTATTGTCCTTTGCATTTATTTTGTAATTACCACTCTAATATTTGTTTTCATATTTGGCTTCCTTTTAGGACATATACAATTTATTCTAATAATTACCATTCTAATTCGCTAGTCACAAACATAGCTCCTACATATAAATACAACCCAATAAGATGTCAATTGCTCGTTAGGCTAATTAATGAATCCTAACACATCCAATTTCATATGTCAGTAAATAGTAAATACAAGAATAATAATATGATTAATTCTAAGTTTTTATTCCAAATTTTGAATCATAAGTAATGTGGTTTGATTCATAATTATTATAGAGATGTTAAGTTAATGTGTTTCAAGTTATAATGTGATGGGGTTAGGTTATTGGAACTTAATTTTTTTGACTTAAATATTTTAAATTACTTTATTACTTTTCATTTCTATAATATAATACTGGTTGTAAAATGAATGCTGAAAGGTTATTTTCATATCAATTCAACTACTTCTCATCATTGGATTAGTGATTCAATTACGTCATATATTGTTTGTGGAAAGTAGATGTGATGACCCGTAGCCCAACAACACTTATTTACTCAAGTCTATGAGCCTAGCCCAATTACAATACCTACTGCCTAAGCAACCCAACACACTTTCAGCCCTTTTTGTTCAGCAGTACTACTAAACCCAGCCCATTCTTTAATGCACTTTATATATAAATAAGTAGAACATCTACATGAAAAAGAGTGCAAAAAGAAAGAAAAGCAAAAAGTAGGTGTTGTGTTGTAAGGTTGAGGATTAAAGAGATGAATTTGGGAAAATATTATGCAATCACAGTCCCAGTGCAATTGGCTTTAAAACTCCACTTATTTAAACTCTTAAAAAAAAAGAAGGCATTAGTCATTAATAAAGCCTCAAATAAAATTTAATAAAATAAGATATTATTTAACTTGTTTAGTACTATTCAATTTTATGTCTTCTCTTGGTTGTATAATTAATTTTTATCATTAATTAGTAAGAATCAAAATTATTATTTATATATTCCCTTTACAATTTAATTATCTAATTGAATGTTAATCTTTTTGTTTGTTCAAAATTTGTACGCGTATAACTTATTTTTCACTTTTTATACGCATTATATTTCAAAATTTATGTATATACATGCATAAAAAAACCAAAATGAGGAAATGGAGTTTCAACAAGCAATTAAACGGAAAATTTAGCCAAAGAAGGAGAAGGAACAACATTGGTACTATATATGTATAGAAAGAATTAAAGAAAAAAGAAGTATAATGTTAATATTTAAAATTAAATGCTAAGCGCTACAAGACAAAATAATATGGCAACAAAACAAGGTTGAGTAGCATTAGATGTCTGAGCCGAACTTACCATATAATATAACCCACTAAATTAAAATATTAAAAGATAATAAAGCCATTTAGAATTCTCCAACTTGTTATGCAGCAGCTAACCTAATTTAATTAAAAAGCTATAATTAAACCCACCAAGAGAGCTCCAAAATTTCACTTTATATTTCCCTTATCACTACAAGAAAATTGCTTATAAATATATACTTGTGTGTGTGCGCGCGCGCGTAAGCCACTAAGAATTAACTCAAAAACTTTCATACAGATCAAGGAAGTAGATTATCATTCGCATAGCGAATAGAAAGTTGTACATCCAGTTGAATTTAAAGCATCATGCATTGGTAGGTATCTAGGAAAACCACATCAAGTCAATTTAGAGCTACTGATAATCTTCTTAGAACTTAAATAAAACTAAGATGTACCAAATCTTTGTCATAGCTCAAAACTAGTTTATAACCTATAAACAAAAGCTGAGCACTTTGTTTGGACAAGTTTGTTGTGCTGTTTGTCTTCAATGGGGAAATGGTAAGTCTTTAACCATTTGAAGTGGAGACTTTAAGACAAAGATACTTGTGTATTATGAATGCATTAAACATGGGCCACATAGAAATTATTCATTTGATGAAAATACCGTGACTGAATGTGAATTTCTACACCTAAGCGCTGAAAGCATTCCTACCTTAATCCTGAGTGAGTAGTGTGTCTCTAGTATACAAGCTATAGTCTTTGACTAGAATAAAAAGTGAGATCTAAAATATTAAGGTCATTATCTTTGATAGTTGGAATTGTAAGATTTGTGTGCTAGCAGACACTATACCATAGATATGGAATTCATAACTCCAAAAGGATTGCAAAATATCACCTTGATAGTTTTACAAGGTTTTATTTGAGAGAATGTTGGCCTGGTGTTTAATAAAAGTTGTTTATTAAACATAGATTTATTTGAATAAATCTCAACTCATTTAAATAGTGTAAAACTGATGTCAAGGGCCTGAGATGTAATTGGAGGGTAACATGGTAAATCATACCTAGCTCCAATTATTAGTATTTTATGAAGGATAATTATTTAAACCTTATGCTCAATGGATATGGCTCAAAGAAATAATTTAATTAGATCAAATTATTAAGTTTTCTGTAAAAAGTATTTAATGCAAGAGTGTAACTTTGGATCTACAGTAGAATCGATCAAAGATAATAAGTGGAGTCCACAACAGTTATGAGATAATAGGGGAGTAGATCAAACTTGTTGGAGCTTATAATTAAATATGTCTATCAAGGTCCCCTAGATAGCTGATATAAATTGTCTGAGCAAGAATTAGACTTGATAAATTAATTATTTAATTTAATTGGGTTTATTAAAGATTAAAGCTAAGGTATTAAATTAAATATATTTGACTAGTAAATAAGCTCATTATTTAATGAATTTGATTAATTAAATAATAAAGTATTTGAACCAATTTAATTAATTAGATTAATCGGCTTATATTTATTGTGATTAATTAAAAGCCTACACGAAATTGGGTTAGACCTAATTGAGTGTTAAAAGCCCAACAAAAAACTTAATTAGATTAAGTTCTAGGAGCTAAGAAAATTAGTTAAACTAAACCTAAAGAATTACGTTTACTAGTCAACAGTGGACAAGAATTAACAGAGCCATAAAAATGATGAATTAGGTCAGAGTTCAAGTGAACAAGGAACAAGCCATCACTTTTCTATTGTTCACAAGATAATGTTCACCTATTACACTTCACGCAATACTGTTTACCAGTTATTGTTCACTCAGTACTGTTGATCTAGCACTGTCAATGCAGTACTGCTCATCGATTACTATTGATTTGACACTGTTTATCCGACATAGTCCAATGATTTTAAAACGCTCAGACGTCTCGTTTAGACAGTTTTTAGACATACCTAAGAACCGAAGTGATGAGAAAGCAAATCAAATTTTGAAGCCTGTACTCACAAGATCTTAGTCTCGGAGGCTATTTTGTAGTCTTGAAGTGTTCAGATTTAGTACTGAGTTCCTACAATATATTATTGCCATTAATAAGTATATTTAATAAGGTTTTTTAATAATGCCATTAATATATATAAGAAATCGTATATATTATTGGGGAAAACTCCACACATTAGTAGATTTCCATCCAAGATGTTACGGCTGTCAATTATCTTATTATGGTATGAAATTTTTTTTTTCCAGTCTAATCTCCTTAAGTTAATAGGAATCCTTATTTCTAAAGATATTGATCAATATTAAATACGGTGAATCACTTTAACAAATAAAAAACATCCTAAATGCAAGCTTTTGTAAAAATTGCTTTGTACATTGTTCTTATTTTTTAACCTCAATTCACAGACATTTTGTAGACAACAAGATGGAGAACCATGGTGGTATGTTTTTCAGTTTATTTTTTGTACTATAGTAATATATTTTGTATTTTTTTTTCCTTTAAGAGTTTGAAAGTTTTTTTTTTCAATATTTGATTTTATTGTTTTTTTATTTGCAGTACTAGTAGTGTAGCCGAACTGTTTTTTGGATGAACAAGGTATTTTGATTCCAGTGTTATGATTCTATTGAGCAATCCTAGAAAGAGATCCAAAGATTAATAATATAAAATATTATATATTTTAATCATATCAAATGCTAATTAATATTTTTCGGTTTTATTTTTTCAATTATTTTATAACTTTTTTTTACCCCTTTTTACTTTTAGTTGGACTGCAATTTCTTTGAGCTATTTGACACCACGGATTTCTTCTTCCTTTAATCACTTACTTCAAGTGTACCACTCCTCGCTCGTAGCCCTTCTCGACTGATAGAATATGAATTATCTTGTTTGGGTCTAAGCGATCTCTTGGTTTCATGCTAGCAGCCATACTTGCTCAATGAGGAGAACAAGCTTAAGGTTGTGATCGTTGATTCATCTTGCCTTGGCTAGGCTGTTTGAGAACGTGTTCAATCTCCTCCTAATCATAAACTGTTTTGCACCACCGAGTTCTCTTTATTTCATCACTATTTCCCCTAATTTTTAATCATGTCTACAACAATTTTCTAAATCCTCAAATTCTTTCCATCAAGTATTTGGGGGTTTCTAAAATTTCTTATAACTCCTTAGAAATTAGGAATTTCCATAGTTGTGATTGAAGCACCTTTTCTGCAACTTTTATTTGGTGTTGAAATTGTCTCCCAACATCAATGTTGCTATGTTTTAGTGAAGGGTGCTAATCTCTCTGCTACACTTCATTCTGACAGAAATCATACGAAAGAGAGTCGTTGGCTTGCCCAACCAAATAGCAATTAGCAACACAGACTAACCTGATGGAAAATCTATTAATGATAACTACAAGTGAATCAATGGTATTTAAAAGTTACTTTTATGATTGTATTTTAGTTCTTTACTGTAACATATGTAAAATCTGATGAACACTTAAATATGTATACTTAATAAGAGCTTAATTCATCATATTGCATTAATAGTGTCACTAAATTCCTTAAATTAAGCATATTTCAGCTTTTGTTACAAGTTTGGTAAAATGGGCATAACTTTCTATTTATATTTCAGAATAGTACAACTCTTGATTTGTTGAAAAAATGATTAAATTATCTACAAGATTGTATTTTAACAAGCATCATGAAATTTGAGCTCTCAGTGGACAAAAAATGAGCTTGAAGTGAACTCATCTACAGTTTCGACCCAGTCTGACCGTGCCTTTGTATTTTGACCATATCTCTTGATATTCGTATCTAAATCGTATGAATCAAGATGTTCTAGAAAACTGAGAGAAATATCTACAACTTTCACGAACACATGTGATCAAAATTCTAAATAATTTGGTGCCGAAATCGGTGGTCAAAGTCGGTGCACATGATGATCCAAATTGTCAACAAAATATTTTACAATTGTCCATTTATAATTTGACAAGTTTGCCCCTGAATGTATCTATAAATAGAAGTGCATTGTGACCCTTTAGGGCATCTTGGCTTTTGTTGGGATCTCTTATTATTGTGTTTTTCTCTCTTTTGTTTTGTTCTCTTAATGTTATTAATAAATTTTCTTTTTCTTACAATTTGTTTTTTTCTTTCATAATGTTTTGCTAAATTCTCTTTTGCTAAGATGAAAGGGTGAAACCCTTGATATGAGAATACGGATTTTCTAAACCCTTGATATGTGCTTAATAATCATAATCTTTTGTTATTTATTTCATAAGATTTATATTTATTTCCCTAATCAATCTTGACACCACTCGTAAAGTGGAGGTCTTGATCCATTGTAGCTAATTTTTGGCAAATCAAATGTTTAATCCTTTCTAGATGGCGTATAGTTCTTACTTACTGACAAAAGTCTAGTTAGGAACCTTGATTTGTTATAGACATATGGTGATTGGCACATTGGATGCTTGAACCCGTTTACAAGAAGTGGTATAATTATTGGTAACGAAACAAATAAAATTCATATAACTAAAATTGGCTTAAATGACATACCTTCCGATTGGAACTTTCTTGATGTGTGGATTCCAATTGAGTTATAATTAGGTTGTCTATTCTTATTTGATGTATCAAGGGCGGACCCCCTAACCGTAATTTTCATTATTATTGTGTCAAATCCTCTTACTTGTGTAATTTAAGTATTCTTGTTTATTGTTTATAAACTTGTTCTTTTATTTGCTATGATAGGTTTTATCTCCTATTTCCATGGATGGTTTTACCACTTTTTATTGTTGTTTACATTTGAATGGTCGGTAGTACCGCCTACCATCTTTACTTTTATTTGTTAATATCATCTTGTTATTCATTTAAATTATTCATATCATATTTGCTTACCTTTTAGTTTGTAGCGCTAAATCCCCTTCCTCGTAGATCAACTCCGGTCTTGCCAGGTTCATTACTTCGATACTCTTATACTTAGAAGATAATCCTTTTTTTTATTTGTCAAGTTTTTGGCACCGTTGCCAGGGAAGGTAAAATTTGACGTGCAAAATTGTAAGTATTCCCTTTTCTCTTTTTTAGATCTTAATTTTTCTTTTTGTGTGTTCATCTTTTCCTTTCTCTTTCAAATTTGCATGACAATTTGTTCATGCACATCTAGTGGTAGACTTGTTAGGAAAACATCACCTTCCCTAGAAAAGATGGCCGATAATCAAGTGGAAAGGTTTACGGATGAAAGGGACAATCGTTCCCAGCAATATGACCAAAACCAACTAAGAAGCCTTAGAGATTACATGAATCCAGTAAGGACTAGTGCGCCATCTTGTGTAGTTTGTCCTCCCGATGAAATCCATTTCAATTTCAAACCGAGTTTTATTTGACTTTTACCCACCTTTCAGGGCCTTGATATGGAGAACTCATATTCACACTTAAAAATCTTTGAAGAGGTGTGTAACTCCTACAGTGACCCAAATTTAACATAAACACTATTAGATTAAAGCTTTTTCCTTTTTCTTTAAAAGGTAAAGCTATAACATGGCTACAAAATTTGAGGTCAAGTTCCATCAGTTCATGGGATGAGATAAAACAACAATTTTTTTTTAAAAAAAATTCCTACCCATAGAACAAATTCTCTTAAAAGGCAAATTACCACTTTCACTCAAAAATAAGGAAAAACCCTTTACCAATGTTGGGATAGGTATAAAGAATTACTTACTACTTATCCTCACCATGATTTTGAAACTTGGAGAATAGTTGCACGCTTCTATAAAGGGTTAACACCTCAAGGTAGGTAACTAGTAAAGCTAATGTGTAACGGACAATTTGGAGATAAAAATCCTGATGAAGCAATTGACTACATAAAATCATTAGCAGACAAAGCCCAAAATTAGGAAACTGCTGGCACCTATGAGGTACCAAGTAAAGCCTTACCCTCGACATCTAGTAGAGGCATTTACAACCTTAGGGAAGACCATGACCTTCAAGCCAAATATGCATCCCTAGCTAGAAAAGTCGAGGCTAAAAAAAAGTGGTCAATTGAATTATGTTCAAGAAATTGTCTGTCACATTTGTAATGCTAAAGACCATCCTACCAATGATTGCCCAACTTTGCCTGCTTTTAAGGAATGTCTCCATGAACAAGCCAATGTCCTGAATACTTTCAAAATGCCAAATCACAATCCATACTTACAAACCTACAATCCCGATTGGAGAAATTATCCGAATTTTAGTTAGAAAAATGACAATCATGCACAATCTTTACAAGTCCCTTTTCAAACACAGTAAAATTTTCAAAATTCTCATAATCATGCATATGTTCCTTCTCCTAGGAAGGACCTTGAAGAAACATTGCATTCATTCATTACAAAGCAAGAGATTCTCAATAGTCAAACTGCTCAAACATTAGCAAATTTGTCAGACACTCTTGCAAAATTTGCATCCACACTTAGCATTCAAGAAAAGGGGAAATTTTCTTCTCAAACATTGCAGAACCCCAAAGATCAATCTAACTCAAGTGTGGATAGTTCAAATAGCCATTATGTGGACCAAGTCAAATCAGTCATGACCCTTCGCAATGGTAAGGTTATTGAAAAACACATTCCAAAACCTTACAAAAAAGAAGATGAATCGATCTCCAAAGGTCAGGAAGAGGTTACCAAACCAACACTTAGCGAAGAAGGAACCAAATCCCCACTTATGCCTCCATTTCCTCAAGCATTGGCCACACAAAAAAAAAAAAGCCAACTCATAATTCTGAAATTTTTGAAATTTTCAAACAAGTCAAGGTCAATATTCCCTTGCTAGATGTAATCAACTAGATATCTTCTTATGAAAATTTTTTGAAAGATTTGTGTACTGTAAAAAAAAAAATTGAGTGTGAAACAGAAGGCCTTTCTAGTCAAGCAAATAAGTGCTATTCTTGAAAACAATAATACAATGAAATATAAGGATTCATGTTGTCATACAATTTCATGTATTATTGGAGATCATAAAATTGAACAAGCTTTACTTGATCTTAGTGCTAGTGTAAATTTGCTTACATAATCAATTTTTCAGAAACTCAATCTAGGTGAGATAAAGCTTACTTTTGTGACTCTTTTGCTTGCTAATAGATCAATTAAAGTGCCAAGGGGAGTAGTAGAAGATGTGTTAGCTCAAGTCGATAAATTCATTTACCCATTAGATTTTATCATCTTGGATACACAACCAGTGGAAGTATATAATTCAATTCTTGTCATTTTAGGCGTCCATTTCTAGCTATCTCTAATGCTTTGATTAATTACAGGAATGGAGTCATGAAGCTATACATTCGGGAACATGACATTGGAACTTAATGTTTTTAATATGTGCAAACAACCGCATGAAGAAGATGATGAAATTGAGGAGGCTAATATGATTGAAACTATTGTGGAAGACCACATCCAAAAAAGGAGTTTTTTTAACCCTTTGGAAACCTGTTTAGTCAATTCATTAGAATCGAGTATGCAACTAGAGCCTAATCTTTCTAATATATGTTCTTTACTGGATTGTGTGTAGGTCATGGAAAAAGTCTCAAAAACACAATTCAAAAAATTGAGGCAAATGAATGAAAGCAAGGAAAAGGAAGCCCCCAAGTTAGAACTGAAGCCCTTACCTGAAAGACTAAAATACGCATATCTTCGAGAGAATCAGACATATCCGGTGATAATTTCTTCATCCCTCACAAGCGAGCAACAAGGTAAGTTGATAGAAGTGCTCAAAAGGCATAAAAATGCAATTAGGTGGACTTTAAAAGACATAAAAGGCATTAACCCTTTGATTTGGACACATAGAATATATTTAGAGGAAAATGCCAAAACATTCTAACAACCTCAAAGGAGATTAAATCCCCACATGAAATAGGTCATTAGGGCTGAAGTTCTTAAACTACTTGATGTGAGAATTATCCACCCTATCTCGGATAGTAAGTGGGTAAGTCCTACACAAGTAGTACCTAAGCAATTTGACATTGCAGTAGTAAAAAATGAAAAGGGTGAATCATTACCAACTCGAGTCTCATCTAGTTGAAGGATGTGCATTGACTATAGAAAATTAAATACTGTCACTAGAAAAGACCATTTTTCATTACCATTCCTTGACCAAATTTTAGAAAGAGTAGCAGGGCACTCCTACTACTGCTTTCTCAATAGATACTCAGGCTATTATCAAACTCTCATTGCACTTGAAGACCAAGAAAAGACCACATTTACGTGCCCCTTCAGCACTTTTGTATTTAGAAGGATGCCTTTTAGACTTTGTAATGCTCCAGCTACTTTTCAAAGATGCATGTTAAGCATTTTCATTGATATGATTGAGCATTGGTTAGAAGTTTTCATGGATGATTTAACTGTCTTTGGAAATTCTTTTGATAATTATCTTGAAAACTTAGAAAAAGTTTTTAGTAGGTGTGAAGAAAAAGGTCTTATTTTGAGTTGGGAAAAATGTCATTATATGTTTACTTCGGGAATTGTCTTAGGTCATATAGTGTCTTCCAAGGGAATTGAAGCACAGTCAAAGAGATCCATTCATTCTCAAGGTATGCCAGATTTTATAGAAGGCTCATAAGAAATTTTTGTGCTATATCTAAACCTTTTTGTAACCTCTTAATAAAATATATTTCTTTTGAATGGACTCAAGAATGTCAAAATGCCTTTGATAAGTTAATTGGACTTTTTACAACTGCTCCAATTATATAATCTCCTGATTGGTCCTTGCCTTTTAAATTGATGTGTGATGCGATTAACTTTTTGTTGGTGTTGTCTTAGGACAAAGAAAAGAAGGTAAGCCTTATGTGATATACTATGCAAGTAGGACTTTAAATGGTGCGCAAATGAATTACACAACAACTGAAAAAGAACTACATGCAGTAGTATTTGCATTGGACAAATTTCAATCTTATTTAATTGGTTCTCCACTGACCATGTAGCTGTGAGATATTTAATGTCTAAATAGGATGCAAAACCTACTTTGATACAGTGGATCTTATTGCTCCAAGAATTCGACATCACAATAAATGATAAGAAAGGAGCTGAAAATATTGTTGCAGACTATCTATCAAGATTAACGACAGAGACATTAATTGAAACTTCACCTATCAATGACTCTTTTCCGGATGTTTTTATTCTTCATTGCTGCAGTACCTTGGTTTGCTAACATTGTAAAATTTTTTGCAACAGGAGAAATACCACCTCATTGGAACGCTTAAGACAAAAGAAAGTTTTTGACTGAGGTGAAAAATTTTTATTGGGATGATCCATATTTGTTCAAATATTATCTGGATCAAATAATCAGAAGATGCATACCCGACAATGGGGTAAGTAGTGTCATTAATTTTTGTCATTCTGAAGCATGTGGAGGACACTTTTCATCTAAAAAAACAGCTGTTAAAATCTTGCAATGTGGATTTTATTGGCCCCCTTATTTAAACATGCATATGCATTTTGCAAAACTTGTGAAAATTGTCAAAAATTGGGATCCGTTTCAAAACGAAATATGATGCCTTTAAATCCCATTCTTGTTGTTGAAATCTTTGACTGTTAGTGGGACCTTTCCACCCTCATTTGGTTTTGTGTACATTCTTGTTGTAATAGACTATATTTCAAAATGGGTCAAGGCAATTCCATGTCGAAAACAATGATCACAAAACAGTTATCAAATTCTTGAAAGAGAATATCTTGTGTAGATTTGGAATTCCTCGAGCCATTATTAGTGATGGGGGTACACATTTTTGTAACAAACCATTTGAAACTCTAATGAAGAAATATGAAATAACCCATAAAGTTTCTATACCTTATCACCCGCAAACAAGTGGACAAGTTGAATTAGCTAATAAGGAGATAAAATAGATCTAAAAAAAATGGTTAATCCAAACCGTAAAGATTGGTCTATAAGACTTAATGATGCACTTTGGGCCTACCGAACTACTTTCAAAACATCATTGGAAATGTCTCATTATCGATTAGTTTTTAGAAAACCTTGTCACTTGCCTGTGGAAATTGAGCATAAAGCTTACTGGGCCATTAAAACATTTAACATAAATTTAGACGATGCTTGCAAGTTACGTAAACTCCAACTGAGTGAACTTGAAGAAATCAGAAATGAGGTTTATGAAAATTCCAAAATCTACAAAGAAAAAATGAAAGCTTTTCATGACAAATGCATTGTTAGAAAATCTTTTGAACCTTCATAAAAAGTTCTTTTGTATGATTAAAGATTGCATTTGTTTCCTGGTAAACTTCGATCTTGTTAGACTGGGCATTTCATTGTTAAAATTGTTTTCCCTTATGGAGTAGTTGAAATTGAGAATCCAAAGAGTGGTAATGTTTTTAAAGTTAATGGATAACGGTTAAAACCATTCTTTGAAAATTTTGATCAAAATAAAGAGTCTATTACTTTAGTCGATCCTTTTTAAGGATTGATTTTTCTCGGTCAAGTGGAGGATACGGTACTCCGTGACTTTTAAAGTCGGTTTTCAATTCCCTAAAAACTATTGCTCACCTTGCATTTATTTTCTTTTCTTGTCTCTCATTTTCTTTACATGGATACCATTCTCTCGAATCTACACAGACGTTTTTTCTCTCTTCCTTAAAATGATTTACTTAAAATTTACAAAGCTCGTGCAGAGAGACTAAGGATGTTGATGCGCAAAGGTATTCCTGCTGATTTAAGATAGTTAATTAAAGCCAATGTTCGATTTTCTTGTGAATTTTTAGATCATCTTGTTTCTCACATGCCAGGTTTAAGAAAAAGCTCTTACGGTAAAAAGCAAAGAGCGAAAAGGTTACAAGTTTGTTGCAAATGTGCAAGATGGACTTGTAACCAACGTTGCCACTCCTTGGAATATGTGTCTAACAATCGAGAGGGATAAGCTACAATTCATCAAGAGTAGACTAAGTAAGGAGTCTTTGGATAATATCCAATTGACTCTTGAAACGCATTCTTATAGAATTATGCAACGTGAAATTTTAAAATTATGGACACAATTTCGAGAAGAGTAGGGACGTTACAGTCTTAGGAATCTGACTCAAATCGACCATGTTTGCCAGTTTATAAGAAAACTGGATAGAAAACATATCACCAACTCATAGAAGATGTTTAAGCCATTTCTTGACGTAAAACCAGAGGAAGATGTGAGCCACAGTCACAACTACCTGTACATATGGATGTGTTCTATCATTTTTGAATTTTTATGCCTTATAGCTGTCATTTTTGAATTATATCTTTCGGTTGACTTATGCATTTATGTTGTCTTATTTCTATCATTTTTTTTATTTCTATGATTTATTATTAAACTTTTTCAACAAACAGCTGAGCTACCTATATAGATATCATCATTAGAATATCTTTTTCAATTCATAAATATGACATCTCTTGTTCTTCACTTCACATATATAATTAGAGAGTTGCATAGACATGGAGAGAACCTCAAAACGTCGAATCCAAAAGATATGTGCATTATGTGGATCTCGACCTGGAAAAAGTGAAGAGTTTGTAGTAGTAGCTAATTATCTTGGTAGGCTATTAGATAAAAGAAAGATTCATATGGTTTACAGGGGAGGTAGCCTCGGGTTAATAGGTTGTATGTCAACAGGTGCACTCTTAAGAGGCAGTCAAGTTTTAGGTGTTATCCCTAAAGCTTTGGTTGTAGAAAACATCATTGAAAAAACGGTTGGACAGGAGTTACTGGTCTCCTCTATGCATGAACGCATGGCATATATGCTTATCAATTCGAATGCCTTAATTGTTTTACCAGGTGGCTTTGGTACTTTCGAAGGAATTTTTCAAATTTGCCTCTTGGGCTAAACTGAATCTCCATAAAAAACCCATAGGTTTGTTGAATGATAAAAATTTCTTTGATCCTTTGATACGTTTTGTTGATGCAGCTGCAGAACAAAATTTTATCGCATATTCGACGTGATAGATCCTTGTTTCTGTCACTACTGCTAATGAACTACTTGACAAATTACAAGCAGTCGAGTATGAACCTGACCCAGTAATAACTCAAATTAATTGGTTAGGGGGACAAAACAAAAAGTGTAAATTTGATCTGACGCTCCATTTGTAATTTGTCTTGTCTTTTTTTTATTTGTAGCATTTTATTTTAAGTGTCTTTCAAGTTGTCTCTTTTGAATAACTGGAGCTTCAGGTAATGTCTCCTACACTTTATCTCTGTATATTTAAACATTGAGGACAATGTTTCTGTAATATCCTAAATTTTGTAATATACATTATATATGTGTTGTGTTACATGTGTAATGATATGCATTAATTTGTTGGTTATGAATTGGATTTGTAGTGTAATGAATAAGAGATGATGGGCTTAATGGTAATAAGAAAGGGAAATGAGCACTAAATAGAAATTATGCCCAATGTTTATCTATAAAAATGGGAAGAATTCTAGAATTTCTTCCGCCCTTGCTCTTAAGTCCACGTTTTCAGCTCTTCACACTCTCTCCAAGCTTTCCACACAAAAAAATTGATCAAGAACTCAAGGAGGAGAAAGAGAAGGAAGGGTAAGAACTCCTCTCTCCTTTAGAATTCTTATGGTATTGTGTATGTATTTGCAAGAATTATTTTGGGTTGTGATGTGAGTATGTGAATTGTTGTTTGTGCTGCTAGAAATTTGTGTGGAAACATGAATTTGAATGAGTTTTGAATGCATCTAAGCAAGAGGATGAAGATATAAGCTAGAATTGAGAGTTTAGTTCAAATCCTAGAAATTTTGTTACACTGAGCAGTGCATGTTCCGAAAATTACCAAAAATCATGGGACATTTTCTTGTTCTGAAATTTTTATGGATGAAAATAGACATGTCCAAGAGTGTATAGCGATTGGACTCACTCAAAAATTCGAAGTAGATGATTTGTAGTGAATTTTTGAATTTCTGGTATGGTATTGCACATTTCCCCTGTCTTAGAACAGAGTAGGGGAAGATGATTTTAGTTGAAGGTCCAAATCTTCATAGAATTACCTGATTTTTGGTATGCAAGTCATTTATGTGTCATATATGAGACTGTAAATTTTCACTGATATTGAAGCTCTGTGTGAATTATTATAGATTTTTAAAGTTGGCTTGCTAAAACTAGAATTTTTAGTTTCCAAAACGGGGCAGTTAGAAATAATTGGATTTGAATGGGTTAAACACCTTGAAAAGCGATGATTTTTGGTATGGAGGTATATATATGTGTTATGTAGCACCCTGTAAATTTTTACAGCCAATGGAGTAGGATTGAAATTCATAAAAATTTTTAAGTCTATACTGTTCAGTGAAACGAATGCAATGATAGAATCGTTGAGGTAACGAATTTGATTATTTTGAGTGACTAAATGACCCCAATTGGCTCTCAAAATTTTAAGGAGACATGATATATGAGTGATGTCTATCCAATTGTGTGAATTTTTGGAAATAGACAATTGTTGTTACAAATTGTTTGTCAAAGTAAGTATAGAAATAGAGCCAAAAATGGAAAATGTTTTACAAGTGTACGGTGACCTAAAAAGAGATTTTCGTTTTATTTTTAGGTCAATCACAAGCATCGAAAAGCAGCCATATAAGGTAAGTAAGCTAACTATTCTGAGGCCACAATAAATTGCGTACTGTATGTATGTAATTTTGTGGATTGTAACACTGTTAATTGTTAGCACCTTGATGCTTGAATGTGAAATATTGCGACTGTTCTAGAAGGTTGATATCGAACTTCTTTTACGTGTGACTGATTGTGAACGGTGAAACATGATTGGCATGCCAAGACCTAAGAATTTTGGCTTTCATAGCTTGAGGGGAGGTCTGGACCATGTGTTTCTCTAGACTAGATTCGGTAGCATGGGCCCGGTATCACCCGGATTGTCAGACTAGCCTCGAGCTATTTCAAGTGTAGGCATCTAAATATATTTGTACTGTTCTGTACTACTCTAAGGCTTGAGGGGAGTCTGGACCATGTGTTTCTCTGTACGAGATTCGATAGCATGGGCCTGGTATCACCCGGATTGTCAGACTAGCCTTGAGCATTCCGTACTCTCATGGCTTGAGGGGAGTTCTGGACCATATGTTTCTCTAGATGAGATTCGGTAGCATGGGCCCGGTATCACCCGGATTGTCAGACTAGCCTTGAGCTATTATATGGGAACTGACTGTGAAATGAAAAGTCCTACCTTGATTAGAGAGTCTTTTTCCTTAGGTGACTGTAACTGATACTGTGAAAGCTTCCTCATTATGTGATTGTGATTGTGCATGGAAAAGCGATGAGTAGAGAAATGTGAACTCACTTATGTGAGGTTGAATCGACCTACAGAGGTCTAGAAAGAAAATTGGCGCGGGAGCGCAAATGTAACCGAAGTGAACTCTGGGGCATTCTTTCTTTAACGAGTTAGCTAATGCTTGTGTAGTTGGAAATGGATAGTTTCATACTATGGACTGAATTCTATTGTTATTGTTTATTACTGTATTCACCTAGCTTACTTACTGAGTTTTACTCATTAAAGTTGTTGTGTGCCTCAGGTGATCAGTAGATTGAGCTATGGATGGAGGACTTTTGGCATAGCTGACAGAGTTCCCTTGGTAACCATAGACCGCTGCTCTATATTAGCATAGCCATACTGTAGAACTTCTTTTGATTTTTGAATGTACAAATGCAGTAGAATGAGGTGGTTGTGATTAGGAACTCTGTTTGGGTGATACTAATATTAATTTTTGAAAGAAATAACAGAGTTCATATTTAGATGACCGTATAAATGCTATATTTTGTATGTCTAGTATGGGTTATGACAGTTTCATTTGGTTGGGGGGAAGAATAGTAGACATAAGTGTGTCTTATATTTTCTTCTTTCAAAAAAAAAAAGAGTTAGTAAAGTGTGCTGTAAGGAGTTCAAATCCTCTTGAGACGCATTCTAGGTTAGGAATGGCAGAGTAAAGAGGGTCATTTTGAACTCTTGAAACTCATTCTAACTAATTTGTCATTTTGTTTTGATTTTACACTTTTGAAGACTCATTTTAGCTAACTTGATATTATTTAGTTTTGATTTTTTAATTTTATAACGAAGTTGTCTTGTTCACTTCACTTTGAATTATTCAAATCTATAAACTTTCACAACTTTATCATTTAATAAACTATTTGCTCATGTACTCATTGAGAAAGTATTCATAAACCTTTCTTAAAACACACACATACCTTGATGCATGATTATGGGTTGTAGAATGAAATGTTGTAATATTTGAATTCTTTTGTTTTGTTTAGGATAACAACAAAGGAAGAGGAAAGTAAATAAGAAAAAAAAGTGAAAGAAAAAAAAAGAGCAATCGTGGATAAGTTTAGTCTCGTAGCCTCCTTAATTCGAGCAATTAAGCCCAAAAGATGCCTCAACACCTAATACCATAAGACCAATTGATTTGGGAGCTATTGGCCCAAAGCTCGTTGCATGGATTAAGGAGAAAACTTAAGGGGATTGAACATTGCACTATCCACAAGTTTCTAAGCAAAAATAAAGCATTATCAACCCGAGTCGTTAAGCTCATAGGGGTGTCTTAACACCTAATGCCCTAAGGCCAACTGATCTAGGAGTCATTAGCCTAAGGCTCACTACAAGAGTTAAAGATGCATTGTTTCAACAAAAAGAATAATAATATAAAAAATAATAATGATTGAATGCCCCCTGCCTTAGGATGTTGAACTTAACAAATATTAGAACTGATATTGTTTCTTTCTAAAAAGCCCCATAATCATGTGTCGACTGAGCACAAAAAGAAGGTTTGTTAATATCTTCACTGAAGGGTACATGAGACTTTACAAAAAAAAAGAAGAAGAAGAAAAAAAATCAGTTGAGAGTTTATTTATTTGGATAGAATCAAGTAGAGTGCAATAATAGCCACCTTGGATGTAAAATTCTATAAATCATTGTTAAATAATAACGCTTTAATTGCTAGGGACTAGCAATAAGCTGGTTAGCGGTTGTGATGAACACTGAAATATGTATGCTTAATAAGAGCTTAATTCATCATATTACATTAATAGTGCCATTAAATTCTTCAATTTAAGCATATTTGTAGTCTTTCAATCTTTTGAATTAACTTCAACTTAATTTTAGTTTTTGTTATAGGTTCAGTAAAACGGCCATAACTTTCTATTTATAAATTATAATGGTGCAAATCTCTATTTGTTGGAAAGCTAATTAAATTATCTACAAGATTGTATCAAACAAGCATCATGAAATTCGAGCTCTTAGTTGACCAAAAATGGGCTTGAAATGAACCCATCTGTAGTTTTGGCCTAGCCTGCCCATGCCTCTGTATTTTGACCATATCTCTTGACATACATATCCAAATCATATGAATCAAGATGTTCTAGAAAGGTAAGAGAAATATCTACAACTTTCATGAAGACATGTGATCAAAATTCTAAATAATTTGGTGCCAAAATCGGTGGTCAAAGTCGGTACACATGATGATCGAAATTGTCAACAAAATATTTTACAATTGTCCTTTATAATTTGACAAGTTTGCCCCTGAATGTATCTATAAATAGAAGTGCATTGTGACCCATTAGGGCATCTTGGCTTTGGCTAGGATCTCTTATTATTGTGTTTTTCTCTCTTGTGTTTTGTTCTCTTAATGTTATTAATAAATTTTCTTTTTCTTACAATTTGTTTTCTTTCTTTCATAATGTCTTGCTAAATTCTCTTTTGCTAAGATGAAAGGGTGAAACCCTTGATATGAGAATAAGGATTTTCTAAACCCTTGATATGTGCTTAATAATCCTTAATAATCATAATCTTTTTTTATTTATTTTATATGATTTATATTTATTTCCCTAATCAATCTTGACACCACTCCTAAAGTGGAGGTCTTGATCCATTGTAGATAATCTTTGGCACATCAAATACCTAGATCCTTTCTGGATGTCATATGGTTCTTCCTTACCGACATAAGTCTAGTTAGGAACCTTGATTTGTTATAGATATATAACGATTGGCACATTGGATGCTTGAACCCATTTACAAGAAGTGATATAAATATTGGTAATGAAACAAATATAATTCATATAACTAAAATTGGCTTAGATGACATACCTTCCGATTGGAATCTCCTTGATGTGTGGATTCCAATTGAGTTATAATTGGATTGTCTATTCTCATTTGATGTATCAAGGACAGATCCCCTATCTTTAACTTTCATTATTATTGTGTTAATTCCTCTTACTTGCGTAATTTAAGTATTCTTGTTTATTGTTTATGAACTTGTTCTTTTATTTTCTATAATAGGTTTTACCTCCTATTTCCATGAATGGTTTTACCACCTTTTATTTTTGTTTATATTTGAATGGTCGATAGTACTGCCTACCCTCTTTACTTTTATTTGTTAATATCATCTTGTTATTCATTTAAATTATTCATATCATATTTGCTTACCTTTTAGTTTGTAGCACTAAATCCCCTTCCTCGTGGATTGACCCCGGTCTTGCCAAGTTTATTACTTCAACACTCCTATACTTAGGAGATAATCCTTTTTTTGGATACGTCAAAATCTATGCTATAATTATTGTTATGTTTTTCTCCTTGAATTGTTGTTTTAGAATAAACTAGAAGAAATAGAGCAAACATTAGCACCCAAAGATCCAAACTCTATAAGGAATGATGCAATGACAAAATTATATGGAGCAAAACGTCCTTGTAATGTTGAAGGTATAGGATTTGGAGTAACATCTTCTAAAGTGGATGCACAAGTTCAAAGCAATTGAAAATTAGGAAACTTGAAGGTCACTTTAAGGAACTAGAAACCAAGTTCGAGCAATTTCAAGCGGCTGTTATGTTCAACAATAGATTGAATGTTGTAAGTTATTTAAAGGTTTTAATTATTTATATCTTTGCATCATTTGAGTTATTATATATTTGACGAAGTTACATTGTATATATAAAAAAATGTGTATGCTTAAATAGCATCATAATAGATTGGAGGATGCAATGTACTCTTGTGCACCAACTCCACAGGTAAATCATGTCATTTTTTGTTAGGTATTAGTTTTAATTTTTTTTAAGCTACACATTGAGGATGTTTATTCATGTATACAAATATTTACATATATATATATAGTTTTAATTTTCATTGTATACAAATTCACGTCTTTTGGAGTCTCATGGAGATAGCACTGCTCCAATGTCGAGGGTTGTGTGATTTTATCAAGATTACCTTTGGTACGACCTACCCATGAGTTTTCACCTTAGGTGATGCAAAAGGAAGTGCGATCGCATGTCCTAAGATCTTTCCTTCGATTGACTATTGTAAAGTGATGTTTTACTTTTTACAAATTTTGTTTATAAAAATGAACTTTAACTTAAATTGTATTTAATAATTATTTAAATTATATAGTACAAAGAGAAAGTGTAGTTTAATTAATTGCAATTGTTTCCTACAACTTCATCGGCTATATGTTCAGTTTAGTGTGTATTATGCAGCTGCAGCGGCTTTATGTTTTCAGCAACAACCAGCGCATTAATTTCTTACCAAAATTTGTGCTCAAAACATAAACTAAACATATACAATTAGGAAAAGCTCCTAAATATGATTTTTTCTTTTTGTACATTTAAGTTTTCTAGGTCCTTTACATTTAATGTTTATCTAATATCTAGTACTTAGCCTTCTCTTGTTAGCAGCTAACTAGTTAGTTCATATGCGCATTTATTTTGGAGGAAAAAACCGATTGATGACTTGAGATTACTCTTTCAGATGTGGATGCTAACTTTTACAAAACTAGAAGTAGCTTGCCATAGACTAATCATATTGTTTCTTTAATTTTTTTTTTTTTCAAAGATTTCAAGACTTAAAGAAAATAATTTTCAGCATTAGGAGTTTCAGGGATTGTATTGAAAGAGATCGTCCTTTTTTATTCTTCTTCCTCTTCTTCTTCTTCTTCTTTGTTCTCTAGGTGTTGAACATCTTAAAATAAAAAGAGACTTATTTCCTCTCTTTTTTTATTAGAATAATTGTGCAAGGCAAATGGAAGTTAGTACATGTGCGATAGATTGAATTGTTGATTATTTGTTGACATAGATTCTCAATGGAAATTAATAACTGTTTAGCTTATTTTGATTTCAATTCAGATAATATTTGCATGAATGTTATTGGAATTATGTGCATCATACATGTATAGTTTTCATCCAAATTTTATATTATTTAGACAAACTAAAAATAGACAATAAAAAGATTAATTTTTAAAAGAAAAAACAATGTTTTAATGGCATAACTTACCCTGGGCCTCTAATCAAACAATGTTCGCGACAATTAATTTTATGTCGTCAAATCAATTTTCAATCGTAATAAACATAATGCCATCAATAAAGTTTAGAGCAAAAATATTACATTATCAAAGGCATATTGAGTTTGCTATAATAAGTTACTATAGCATATTATGATAGTCGTTGAAACTCATGATAATGTTAATACGATGGAAAATTATTATTTGCTTTTAAAGGAACTTTCAACGACTAATTTTTTGGCCTCAGATTTCTTTTAAAAGCAAATCTTACGGCATTGAAATTATGCCATTAAAAGGAATTTCAACGGCTGACATTTTTTGCCTTAGATTACTTTTAAAAGCAAAGTTTATGGCATTGAAATTATGCCATTAAAAAGAGATAACTTTCTACGACTCATGGATCGACAATATTAAAATCTTTGTTGTTTAAATACATCTTTGTTGAAGTGAAATATTCAAACTAAGCGGTGGACATAGAAAGCACACAATATGTTGAATTTCTTTTCTTTATGTTGATCATAAATATAATTTTTAATCTTATGCTATAAACACCCATCAAGAACAAAGTTTAAGATTATAATAAGTACTAGTTTCATGGTAAATGGTTTTTCTTCTTGTGTAAAGAGTAATGCATTCATTTTTAAATTTTAAACTTGGGTTTATAGAGTAATCTGGTATCCAGAGAATTATTTAGATGTAACTAGCCCCATCCTTTATTGATTATAACAATGGATACAAATTTTAATAATTGTATTTAGCTCTCCAAGAAGAGATACGTGGCCAAATAAATCCAAGACATTCGACATATACTGTAGTAGTGTATCCAAACCTAAAATATCGTAACCACCTATAGCTCGCTAATTTTACAATAACAACTCAAACTTAAGAAATTAATATTAATACAATATTTTGTACTTACTCTATAAGAAGATAGATTAATGTTAATCAATTACTTTAACTTTTCAATAATAAATATTAAACATTGTTTTGTTATTTTTATTTTAAAGCACATGTCAAGATAAATAATGTTACATACTCTATAAATAATAAGGATATAAAAAATTGACCCAAATTATAGAACTCAATGAAAAATAACCTAGATAATAAAAATTTAGATGCTATGAACCTGTCTGACAGACCAACAATTAAAATCTTTTTTTTTTCTGACATTAAAGTTCAAATACGTCTAAAAAGACATGTACATTGTCAAGCATTATTGTTTGTTAGCTCAAAAAAAAAAAAAGAATAAGATTGTGTTATTGGTTTGTCAGACAAGGTGGTGGCATCTAAATTTTCAGCATTTAGGTTTTTCTTCAAACAGTCCCTATAGCTTTTGGTCTGTTTTTGCAATTTTTTTCTTAATAGAATTCGTACAACTTTATTGTGGTGGTGTTTTCAGCTACCAAAAACACTTTAAAAAATTTAAAAGCAATTAGGTTTTAGTCAACATATATTTGTGCTAATTAAAAGTTTTTTTTTTCTATTTTTCATTCGATATAAAGCTCTATAACTTCAGAGAGACCGTGACTGATAGTGCTGGCAATTGGGCACTCGACATTTGATCACTTCTAATGTTTCAAATTCCTTAACTAAAATCATAATTCAACACTTCAAACAGTTCAATCAATTAAAATCCATAAGCCATTGCTTTGACAATTAAAGTCTCTTTGTTGAGTTAAAGGAGCCATTGAAAGGATCTTGATTTCATTGACACTAATTATATATAAACATTGTAACACCCAAGACCTATAGAGCGGTGAAGGTGAGTTTTTAGTTCAAAATTTCATGTTGCCTGCTAAGATGGATCTTCACTAGTTTAAATGCCATGTGAGCTCCTTAAAGTGTTGGACGTCTTTTGAGTTGCACAACCCAACCACAAAACTTTGAAAAACTATGCATCCAAAGTAGAAAATATCGAACAATGGGTTAAGGTGTGACAATTGATGTCTAAACAAGGCCTACCTCACAGTGTAGACTAGATACATTCTCTGATATCCTACAAGAGGTGGTGTGGCCCTTAAGGTGGTGTGGCCCTTAAGGTGGTGGTTTTTAATAGCCAAGATCCATAAAGTGGTAAGAACATCGCCTAGGAAGATGGATCTTAACTAGTTTAAATACCTTGTAAACTTTTTAGTTATTAGAGTTTTTTTAAGGTACTGTGACACTCCAAATTTTAAGTAGGTTTACCTTACATGCATATTGTGAAAATATGTATTATTAACATTATGATGTGTATATATATATATATATATGGAGAGGGATGAATTAGATGAGAGATGGAAGGGTGTGAGTGAAAAGCTAAGAAAGTATAAGGGCTTAATTGAAATTGTTGTGTGATGTATATCTATAAGCATGGAATAACTCTAGAAAATTCATTTTCTTCCCCCTTTCTCTTTGAACGTCCAGCACACTCTCTTCCCATTTTCTCTCAATTTTTGCCATGGAATCAAGAGGAGGGGAAGGAAACAAGAGTCCAAGAGGTAAAGATTCACTCCTCTCTCTCTAACTCTAGCCATAACCATCCAATTGAGTGATGGTTTATTGTTGTTTGTGATATTTCATGTTAGGCATGTGCTGTAAATGGCTAGAAAAACATGAATTAGAGTGAATTATGGAAGAATTTAAAGATTTGATGACGCTAGGAAGCTAGAAGTAAAGTATGAGTATGAATCCTGCAGAGTTGTTTTTCTAAACAGTGCCAAGTCCAAAAATTCCTATAAATTCCATGGTTGTTTGCTGACTCTGAAATTCTTATATGATAAACTAGACACCTCAAGGAGTTTATAGAATTTTGAAACACTTGAAAATTCGTAGTGTGTGAATTGTAATGAATTTTTGAAATTCTGGTTTGAAATTGTGAATTCCTCTGTTTTAAAATAGGGCAGGTAGAATGAACTCGATTTGAGGGGGCAAGTCTTTGTAAAATTTCGTGATTTTTAATACGAAAACCCTTGGGTATGTTTTCTGTTAGACTGTAAATTTTCATAGTTTTTGGAGTTGTTTATGAATTGTTATGATTTTTCAAATCTGGACTTAAAGAACTATGAATGTTAAGTTCCAGAACAGAGTATGTGAAATAAATTCTGTCTGACTGCCTTAGACTCCTTAGAAAATCATGATTTTTGGTGGAATGACTCTTATATGAGTCTAGTTTTAGACTGGGAAGTTTGGTGATGATTGGAAATGAATAACCTCTTATTATGATAATCCAACCAATATGTGTGTGTGTGATAGAGTTTAGTAAATGATGTTATTGGTTGGTTGAATTGTTGTTAACCTATGAGCGATTTAATGACTTGTAAATGGACACTGATCAATGTGTCATGACTATGGAAATGGTTACCAGAGAGGAAGAAGAAGAAGAAGAGATGAACTTTAAACAACTGCTTATCAAGAAATACATGGAAACAAAATTAAGAGGCGAGGCTAACCAGGTAAGTAGCTAGACCCTTCTGAGGACACAACAGATGTTAACTACTAATGAAATGTGTTTATTGATTGTTATTGTGAATATATGTGAGTTGTGTGAATGGAATGTGTATGGGGCCATGAATACATGGACCTTGATATAGAAAATGATTTGATTGGGGTTTATAGTGATTTATGAAATGTGTGATTTCACACACTTTGATGTGTATGTGATTGACTTGTTGGTGTAACTTCTACGTGTGTGAGATATAGAAATGTGAATGTGCCCTCATATATGTGAATTTGTTGTGATATGGCTTGAATAATATTGCCAATGAAACGATGTGAGTATATGAAGAATGAAATACATGCCAAACGTTCTAGAATACTAATTCGTCATGTGGATGGCATGACAAATGAATGTCCATGAAATACCATGTGTATTAGAGTTTCATGAATATGTATGAGTGAAAAATGAATGAGATCAGTTATACATGGAAATAGTTGTGCAACGATATGATTGAAATACATCGAAGAGTAATGGAAGGTGTTGGCACAAATAAAGATGTCATTGGGGTTCTATGTGTGTAGAAATGATGCCAATGTGTGGATGGTGTACATCCATAAGTGTATATGAGATATGTAGGCTAATTGTATTTATGAATATATATGTGATTAATGAAAAGCCTACGTAGAACCTCAATTATGATAGTGAACTGCGATATTGTGATGTGTGAAGGCATGTATCACTGTGTGATATGTTATGAATTTGAAATTATATGCCAAGCCCATGGGAAAATATTGAATGTCAAATGTGAAATGTGATACTGTTAAATGCTAGCATTATGGCAAATGAATTGTGATATGTTGTGATTGGGTTAGAAGCTTGATATAAAGCTTCATTTATGTGACTGAAGTGTGAAATGTGATATGTGAGTGAAAGCTTCATATAAAGCTTCACTTATGTGACTGAATGTGAAAACTGATATGTGAGTGGCATGCCACAACTTAGGATATTTGGCTCTCATAGCTTGAGGGGAGGTCTGGACTATGTGTTTCTCTAGACGAGATTCGGTAACATGGGTCCGGTATCACCCGGATTGTCAGACTAGCCTCGAGCTATTTCAAGTGTAGGCATTTGAATGTATCCGTACTGTTACATACTCCCATGGCTTGAGGGGAGGTCTGGACCATGTGTTTCTCTAGATGAGATTCGGTAGCATGGGCCCGGTATCACCTGGATTATTAGACTAACCTTGAGCTATTTCATGGATAGGCCTCTGAATGCATCTGTACTGTTCCGTATCCCCATGGCTTGAGGGGAGGTCTGGACCATGTGTTTCTCTAGACGAGATTCGGTAGCATGGGCCCGGTATCACTCAGATTGTCAGACTAGCCTTGAGCTAATTCATGGGTAGGCCTACATATGGGAACTGACTGTGAAATGAAAAGTCCTACCTTGATTAGAGAGCATTGTTCCTAAGTGTCTGTGACTATACTGTGGAAGCTTCCGAAATTAGGTGAAATGGATATCCATGTGAACAGTGTAGCTAGCTTATGGAAACTCATGTGTGAATAATTTATATGTTTATGGGAGCACATGAGGATGTGATAGACTTATGGAAAGTTTATGTGCAAATGAGACATGTGTATACAAATGGGTGTATGTGATGAGCTTTGACATGGAAAAGCCATGCTTGACTACCCATAGATAGGTATTTATAGAATTAGGAATGTGACTGGATAAGAGAGCAATTGGTCTAAGAAATGGCCAATGATACAGGGTTGGTGCAGGAGCATAATTAAATGGTGCAAGAGTGCATCTTTAACGAATCTAAAGAGATATAGGTAGAGAATTGGCATCGCTGCACCATACCTTTCGGCTGAAGCGCTACTTGCACTGACTCAAGTAAGAGAGAATAGAGAGTTGGTGCATGCGTGCCCTCCCTTGGCGCAGGAGCGCGAAACTGGAATTTGCAACAGATTGGAAATCAAAAACTTGGCGTCGCCGTGCCATTTTCCTCGCACAGGGGCACATCCTTGAATAGTAAAATCAATTTTCTAACTTTCTTAGTCGGGCATTGGTGGCCGGTATACCAAGAAATGAACAGTAATCGGTGATTTATAGAATAAGTACTGAATAGTAGTCATATTCTGAAATGGTTATCGCCATTTATTGTTTTGTTTTGAGTGTTACGCCAGTTTTATAATACTAGCTGCTTACTGAGTTTCATACTCACTAGTCTGTTATGTACCTCAGTTATTTGATCAGTTAAAGATTAAGGGAGGATTTCGGCATAGAAACGATTGTGTTCCCTTGGCAAGCTCTTATCCGCTATAGTATTACTATGTTGGATACAGGGTGTGATAGTTACAAAGCCCAAGAACAAAACCATGAATAACTTTGTTTGCAAGTTGAATAATATCTGGCAATGGATCTCATAAGATGGAAATTGAATAATTTAAGAGTTATTCTATCCAGTCTCCACTTTTCACATCTCCAGCCTTCACTTTTATTTTTATTTTTGTTTACAATTTTGCCCTAATTAAAATTACTGAAGAAACAAAAAATTCTAAACTGTAATTTATATATGTATCGATTTCAAACACTTCAACTCTTGAACACAAAATTCGACTCTTGATAAATATATATATATAATGTTTCAAGTCCTTCATGGAGAAAACAGTTGTGAAACGGGAAAAACTCTTCTGATTTGTGGACTAGTGACAACTACAAATTTTTTAGTTCACGTCAAATAAAGAAGAAAAATACTTCAGTTATTACTATTAGTATTATTATGATTAATATTATTCATCTAATCAACTGCTAAAAATTGAATCTGACGATACATCATCCATATCATATCTTGTTTTTGAAGATTATAAGGATCAAGAATTAGTTCCTAACTGCCAAAGGAATGTTCTTTAATTCGAGGATAAATATGGTTTCATGTCTGGAGATGGATTCAAATTCAAAGATAGCAAAATTTCCCTTGAGATGCAAGCTTTCAACAACTCCTTGTAAAAGCCATATTCTTGGGTTGTCAAAGCAGCTCGGTGGCTCTTTTTTTTTTTTAAATCAAATGGAGACTAGGTCTCAATCTGGGTCTTCACCTGGAACAACTGGAACTGATACTGAGCATGGAATTCGGTCTTGATCTAGATATGAAACCTGTGAAGCTGCTCGGGGTGCTGCCTTGACCTCGGCTCTTAGTGATGGTGGTGGAAATAATGGTGGCTCTGGGTAATGATCAGGACCCTCATAAGCAACTCTATAAGCAACTACATAAACACCCAAAACGGTCCCTAACCCGAGCTCCCAAGCCAAGCTTTCGATTGATGAATTGGAACAGGCTTTAGAACTTGCCTTCAATTGATTTCTCTCGCCGTCAATAAGGAGAGGGTAGGTTGCGTGACTAATATGAAAGAATTTGTAGAAGCCGTGTTGGTAAATGAGCTTCCATGAAAAAATTGGTTATACATTAAAAGGTATTATAGGACTTAAATAGGGTCGAATGAGATGAATATAGGGATTTAAAAGTTTTAATTAACGTGTATTTAGAAATGGAGTCCAAAGAGGTAGAAAGTGGGTAATCAATTCATAATTTAAATATCCTGTAAGCTCAAGCCCAAGTAGGGCTCCGTGCCTGAAACAGATAATAACCAACAATAGGTTAAGAGTATTACAATTTCATAACTTTTATGATTTGTATAATGCGGATCGACATGAAAAAAGTCGTGACTATTGACTAGACAATTTGAATATTATATTTTATTGTTTGCACATATTCAAAAGGGGAGGAGGTAGAAGACACAATAATTAATGTGGATTAACTTTTTCCTCTTTTGATTGATGAATAATTATAATCTATATTTTATGAACAACCTCCAACAATGAAGTGCAAGGTTATTCTTATTGTTATGATGGATAGTTCTTATTTCTTGTTTATGTATTAGCGACCTAGCTCTCTTTTTCACTACGTCGGTACTTAATGTTAACACATTAATTATACAGCTTTATAATCTTTAATAGGTACCCTTAATTCAAATTTGCATTGTTTACAACTTTATGATAGAAATAGGAAGAGAAAATTTGTAAATTAGATGACTGACAGTTAATTTCAACTCGAAAGCAATATCAAAAGAACAAGTATGAAAACAAGAATGCAATTGCGAAGCCTTTATTTTGGATTAACTTTGCCTAGCTTGTTAATGAATGTAGTTTTTGACGAACAATTAATCTGTATTTAGGGAAACTCATTATGTGAATTCAATACTATCGGCACAACACCATACATGCACATTTGAGACATTTAGGAGTAACACAGATTTTGACAAACAATTAAACACAATTTTCCCTACGGAAGTTGAATTAAGTTTTTTGGGCTTCCGTTATTTGTATGTGAGTTCATAATGTGGATTCAATTACATCAGCAGAACATCATAAACATTTGAGAAATTTCGTAGTGAGCAACTAAAAAAAAGAAAAAAAAGTCAAAAAACAGCATCTTTAATTGACGACTCGATTGAGTTCAGATTTTGATCCTTACCTCAGCTCAAAACTTTCTCAGAATTAGAAGAAATTTGCAAAACACGTTAACCATGATACAATTACCTGAAAGTTGGTCCTCCGCCCCCTCCCCAATTTCAACTTTTCGTGTAATAGCAGAAATTCGCAAAATGTAATGCATGTTTTTCTGGAAGGTAATTCGAATAGTTTATGTTTAAAGATCAATGACAATTAACAGAAACCTTGACCTCGTCGTTCTCACACATACACACACCAATGAGTTACAGCCAGAATCCTATCCCACACTTGAAGCTACAATATAATTATCACATGGAGAAAAATAGGTTTCTTGTTCATATCATTATCATTGTTTCCTTGGTTCTTTGTTCAATGTTTACCTTGGTTTTGGCAGTGGCCGTAGCAGAACACAACATTACTTATTGACTGTGTGGGGGATTACTTAGCAGAACCAGCTTAACACAACATGAGTACAATCCGGTTCTTATTGACTTATTGCTTGGCAAAAACAGCTTGACAGATATGAATCTTATAATCATAAAACCCACTCAATCTACAAAATACCTATAAACATTTATGTTTCACATGCATGATATATAACTAATTTTTAAGTTTGCAACTTTTCTAAAATCTTAGTAAAAACCTAAGTTTAAGTTTATAGTGCAACTGTTGGATCATTATTGCTCAGATACTATGTTATGTTTATCATTTTTCCAAAAGCTTAAGCTTTCATTCATACGTAAGTTTAACTCCATTATTTTATTCTCCAATAATCTAGAATATGGCTTCTCATTTCTAAATACTAGGGATGACGCTGAATCACCATAAATATGGGCTACCTAGTGTTGTTGATATCTCATTACAACCAACATGGAGGAGAATTTCTTACCAAGAACTTTCACGAGCAACTGACGGATTCACTGAAGGCAATCTCCTTGGTGCAGGAAGTTTTGGCTCAGTTTACAAAGGAAGACTTTTAGACGGAATTGGGGTTGCAATAAAAGTCTTTACCTACAACTTGAAGCAGCACTGAAAAGCTTTTATGCTGAATGTGAAGTAATAAGAAGTATTCATCACCGAAATCTTGTTATAATCATCAGCAGTTGTTCAAACGAGGATTTCAAAGCATTGGTGTTAGAGTAGATGCCCAAAAGGAGCCTAGATCAATCTTTGTACTCTTACAACCACGTTTTGGATATCTTGCAAACATGGAATATAATGATGAATGATGCATCAGCTTTGTAATATCTTCATCCTAGTTATTCAACACCTACAGTCCATTGTGATTTGAAGCCTAACAATGTACTACTAGATGAAAATATAGTTGCACATCTAAGCGACTTTGGCATAACAAAATTCGGTGGAGAAGATTCTATGACACTTACACAAATCCTAGCCACAATTGGTTACATGGCATCAGGTGTTTCCAAAAACTCAATTTTCTACTTCATGCGTATTAGAAAAAAATTAATATTGAATTTGATTTTCTTGTTAAAATATTATTTAGTTTGTTAACAATACACTATATAACTACATAAGTACGCAGAGTACGGTGAGGAAGGAAAGGCATTAAGAAAATGTGATGTTTACGTCTACCCTATCATATTGATGGAAACTTTTACAAGGAAAAAGCCAACAGATGAAATTTTTGTAGGGGAAATGAGCTTAATACGTTGGATTGCCGAGTCATTACATAATACAATAATGGGAGTTGTGGATACCAATTTGCTTAAAAGGGATGGTCAACATTTTGCTGCGAAGGAGCAATGTATACTATATTGAATATGGCAATGAATTGTACAAGAATCATCAGAGATGAGGATTAATATGAAAGAAGTCGTAACCAGACTCGAGAAAATTAGAGACACATTTCTTGCCGACATTCAAACACGTGGACGTGGAAGGCAAATGAATCCACAGTAGTATCTCCTTTTTTATTGATAATAAAATTTAATCTATGCTATGAGCAGCCTTTAGCAATCAAATGTTAGATGATTATTGTTATCATTGTAGATAGATCAAAGGTCTTCCTACTTGTTTACTACTTCGGGTTTATGTTAGCGTTGATATACATCAGCTTCTTTTGACTTTATAGATGCTCACATTTCAAATCCTCATTTCTGTAATAATTATAGCGTGTTGTCAAGTTACTAAGATAATCAAAAGATTAATAAGAGCTTTAGTAATCGTCAAAACTTCAGAGTTCAATCGATGAAAACCCATCAGCCTCTATCTATTCAGAATCTCTCTGAAACTTAAACAAACCCCAATAACCGAGTTGAAAGAATACCAATTTTATTGACAACTGTATTCAGTACAAATTCGCTTTACATCTACGAACTACGATTCATACATCATAACATCATCAAACAAGACTGTGCTCATGTCATTGAAAGCTCTTCTATACAACACATCCCACTTCTTAGCAACCAAACATATATACAACAGTGCAACTCTCATGATTGGTACTACAATACAATTTTAGTCATCAACAGAAACACTCACAGCATTTAGCTCAACATGCTGCTTACCCTCTTTCTTAGGATGAATAATAACGGTTGCACGAGCTTCTGCTGGTGAAGATTGTTCATCACCCGACTGGGAAATAAATATTGAGCTTGCATGAGGCTTCCTATAGCCCATATCGTCACAGTCCTCTTGATGTTCTGAGATGATTTCCCATTCTTCTTTGAGTGAAGTAACTTGTAAGCCTTTCTCTTTGTGCCTTTCTAATTCAAAAGCAGTGGGCAGAATCACATAATCGTTTATTGGGTTGTAGTAAGGATCAGGATCACCAGCTTTCAGCCAATGCTTGAGAATTCTGAAAACATGATGATCACAAAGAATTCCCCGGTGCTCTCCAGGAACTCCAACCCTTGCTTCTGCATTGAGCCCATCTGCCTGAAAATAACAGAGGGTAATAACACTTTAGAAATTTGCCTTCAATTAACACATAGCCTAACAGACTGGAAACATAAGAGGAAGGAACCACATGCATACCAAGACACCAGCATATGTGCACCCAAAAAAAAAAAAAAAAGAAAAAGCTTGATTTATCTGCCTCCTGTATATTAAATAGTCAAATAGCAGCTTCAGGTCTTATTTTTCACTTTTCTTTTAACTGTGACAATTAAAATATCAAAACCATAAAGAATTATGTTGTCGATTTTCTTCACACTTATCACTGATTCAATCCTACTTATTACCAAAGTCAACTCTGTTAATATTACAATTTCAAGTCCTCAAAACATAAACAATTTCTAACCTTATTTTTATTATAATTTACTTGCACACCATATAAATATCCACCACCAACAAAGAATAACAATACACAATCATAATGGCTAAGCCTCATTGCATGGGAATCCTAATAAAAATAAAAACTTTGATATCATGTTAGATTTTAAAATTAAAATAGTATTAGTAAAAACAGGTATTATACTCAACAACAGATGTTTAAAAGAAAGTCGATGGTCAAGGCTGCATCGGAAATGTTATTAATAACATGATTCATATGATAGATCATCACATCAGAAGGAACATAGGAATTAGGAAAGCAAGCAAACCTTGGCTGATTCTGTTGGAACAGTCCCATCTCCATCAACACAAACATATTTAGCCTGAAAAAAATAGAAGCATGTATTATAATTAACAATCCACACATTATCAAAAGAAATTTCTTTTTTCTTTTTCTTTTTATTTTTATTTTTATTTTTATTTTTATTTTTTTTTGTAATCAGAAACTGTAAAAACTGTTATTGTCTTATTGATGGTAAAAATTGGAAGCAAAAGTTCAAATGCATAAATCATCAATAAGACATTAACAACTTAAAACAGAGGGAAGATGAAATGTTACACCAATATATAAAACCAGCTACGTATTGATTTGAATATAAAAGTGAAAACATCAGAGCAATTCTCAGCAGAGGAAAATGGACCTGGAGAAATCTTAGTTCTTGTAAATCTGATACAGGCATATCCGCACTTCCATAGCTGCATATAAATTTGCAATTAGAGAAAGCACAAACCCAACTAACAAATAACATATTCTTTCTATTCATAAGTTTGTATAAAATGCTAAACATAGCAAGAACCACATTTCCTTGTTGCTAAAATTTTGATGGAACACTTAAAACAAAATCATTACCAAACACTATGAGGTGTCTCAAGATTGATCCCATATATGTTGTAAAATTTAACTTGAGAAGGAACCGTAGCATGTGACAAAATCTTGCGTGTTTCATTAGCCCATTTCAAGATCTCCATGTTGAAAGGTAGAGGAATAGTTACTCCATCATAATCAACCTGAAACCATCAAATACATGTATAACAATCTAATCAAGTGGTGCAAGTACATATACTCATCTTCTTATCAAGGGTCAGGGCTATGCTTGGTACTTTGGAAGACCACAAAACTGGTTTATCATCATAAGGCGGACAAGACTTCTAAACCACAGTAGTAAAGCAAAAATTTTTATAAAGGCAAAGCACAGAAAGGCATACGCCACCCTTGGACAAAGTTCCAACTGTCTTTGATTAGACAATTTCTGAAATTATAAGTTGATATCATTTTTCGACAAGAAGAAAGAAATATTATAGTAACAATTATAAGAGCAAAATATTATAGTAACAATTATAAGAGCACCTGACATCTTAACATGATGTAAAACTTTTTTAATTCCAATAAAATATTTAAAATCACTAAAATACTTTCAGTTGAAGATTATCTCAAGTTTTATATTTCTGATTTTACCAAAGCGGTCAGTAGCTCACCGTATTACTTGAGAGAGCTTCCTTAAAAATTTCAATACTCTCTGCTGGCGAGTAGGACTCCAGAATAACATGAGAATTTCTGTCACCATCTTGCTTCTCCCTCCAAATTTCCAGAAGAGGACGGTGTTGCCAATGAAATTTCTGACAAGCCATCAATTCATATATTGACGGACATTCAATCAACTGAAACATTGCAGTACAAAAATCAACATTAAACATATTACCAATAAGAAAACTTGAAACAGAGTAGTAATTCAAAAAAATGTGTGCTTTGTCATACCAGCTGGTGCATGCTCCATTTTGATATAAAAAAGTTCTGTTCCCACCCATCAACAAATGACATTCCATTGAGAAAGGTAGATGTAATATATCCAGGTGCACCTGTCAGATAATTTTAAATCAAAGATTCAAAATCAACTTCATGTTAGCTTTCTTCAGTAGTTGGCATTGAGAGGAAGAAAGAAATACCAACACAACAGTTCACCTTCTTCAAGGATTTAAAAGTTTATTCAACCCGAATTCCAAATTGCATGATTAACTAACTGAAGATCGTAAGGAATAAACCATGCTGATTAAAAGTTGCACAGGAATACATCAACATATATATTCAAGAGAACAGAAATTTTTCTTTCGAGAACATGTTATAAGCCCTGAATCAACTTGTAGGGTTCACATTTATTAAATAATGATATAAATTAAAATATAAGAATTTGAAGAACAATTAAAGCCAAGGGAAGCCCACATGCAAGAATCGCCAGTTGATTTTATTTTCTTTCCTATTTCCTCATTTTGGTAACTTTGTTTGTTTAGATTTTCCCTTTTTCCGCTTCTGTTTATCTTTTCAAAATTTGACCTCAACATTTAGAAAATTCAGGAGATGCATGGGCCAGAAAAGAACAAGTGATAAAGTCATAACTTTCCCCACTAAAAGAAGAGAACAAGAAAAAGAAAAATTTTTGTGAATATCCAACCCTCGCTATTGTTAACTTCAGCAAGATGCAATTTCATGGTAATGCAAATTTTTTCAGGGCACTAAAAGATGCAGTCCCTCACAAGATGCTTTCATGTCTATTGTCGTGCCCAAGTCACATGCAGTCTACAATCATTTACCTTGAAATGGTGCAGCAATTGCAATCCAATTTTTCACATATTTCTCAAAAATCTGGGAAAAAGAAAGAGAAACAACATAATATTTAAGACGTAGATTATATAACAAGAAAGCAATGAGCACATAGGGTGCAAATTGAAACTTTAAATGGGGCAAGGGGAAAACAGAAAGAATGATAACTCAAAAAGGAAAAAGTGAAAAATTATTACATCACTGTGAAGGCACATGAAACATTTCACCAGGAGACCCCCCATAGAATGACTAATGATATTTATTTTTTTCCCTCCAGAAGCACTGTACACTGCCTTTAATTTTTCAGCAAATCGCTCCATTGTTCCCTGCAACCTAAAAGACAAATAGAGCACAAACATGTCAAAATCTTCTTGGTCTCTAAAAATAGAGAAATTTTCATGCATGAGGAAGCTATTATCATTCTAACAGATGATAGACTTGAGTTGCTCTGTTAATGACCATTTAAAAGTGAAATCAAATAAAACTTTATCAGTAGTATTCTAAACAATACCAATTGGAACATACACCATTTGCTGATACCATTCATATATAAGAACCGAAGGTAAAACTCAAGCAGCAGAAACCATTAGAAAGAAAAAAAGTAATAGTATTGAACAGAGCAAAACACAGATATACCACAATTTACATGGAGCTTCAGAGATCTTAGCATATTGCTTAAACAAATGTATTCCATTTGAACTACATAATAAGTATAAAGTTCTGAAATTGTTCTATTTCCCTCCATTAGCCATATATGAAAAATCGGTATATGATACGCAAATATGAAGTTAGAATCCAAGAAGAAATGTATTCTTTTAATCATTAAATTAATAGGCTAGATACATATCCAATTAAATTAATAACATTTTCTATTTCATTTTGCCAATAATAACCTAATCTTACTGTTTAACTTTTTTCCAATGCATTGTGTTTTCAACTTATTGCCTTCCATGACTCTAGAACCTGTTGAAACTTATAGCTCAAACTAGTTTTATGATATTTCACAACATGACGCCTTCTAACGATTCAATTTATTTGCAAAAGCCCTCCATATATATAAAGTTTAAAATATATATACAATCATTCTCTGATCCCGCCTCCCATATTTTCCTTTATTTGGGCCTGATGTTATCAGCCATCAGATGCATCCATGGCTAAGGGCAAATAAATAAAAAACCAAATCTGTTTAAGTCCTCTCTCTCCTAAAAGTACAATATTCTTATTGTTCCTGTAATTTCTCTCTCCTCTTTCCTCTAGGTTTCACTTTCCACTAAATAACTCTCTCCCTCGATTTTAAGTTAAATATTATCTTCTACCACTGTGTTTTTCTCCCCTCCTTTCAAAGGATTTTATTAGAAGACCAGTCCATCTTTCACTGTATAATGCAGTCTTATTCACAGTGTCATCAATTTATTCTTCCAGGCAAATTTTATTATTTTATTTTTTTTATTTTTCATTTTGCCAATACTTTGAAACCAAAAGCATGAGTTTGAAGACTTAAAGCCAGTACAAAACTGGAACAGGGTTCACAATTTAGATCATGAACCACACAACAACTTCTTCCTCCCTATCCATTGACCAAACCCATTTCATGTTGCGCAAAACTGAGAAGGAAACACAAAATAGATTTTGGTTGGATAGGGAAAAAGAGGTAGGTATTTGTGTTCCATTTGATTTGAGATAAAGAAGGAGAGAAAATAAGGCAAAGACGATGTTACGATCCACATCAACTAAGTATGGGATTAGTTGGTGGTGTTACTAGGATCCCACATCGACTAAGCATGGGATTAATTGGTGGCCTCTAAGCCGATGAGCACCCTCCCCTTACAAGCCAGTTTTTAAGGGTGAGTTCTACCCATGAGTTTGTAACAATTGATATCAAAGCTAGCCCACGAGAGGCCCACGTTGCGGAGGGGGCGACCTGGGAAGGCGAGACCTGGAAAGGCCAGAGTGGGCCACCCATAGTAGGCGCCGTGGACGTCAGTGTCGGAAGCGTGGTGATATGTTACGATCCACATCAACTAAGTATGGGATTAGTTGGTGGTGCTGATAGGATCCCACATCGACTAAATATGGGATTAGTTGGTGGCTTATAAGCCTATGAGCACCCTCCCCTTACAAGCCGATTTTAAGGGTGAGTTCTACCCATAGGTTTGTAACAAACGAAGTGATTAATCTGCTGGAGGAACAGAAATTTAAAGGACAGAGGAAAGAGATAATCTCTAAGGGAAAGCCATGAATATTGCAATTATACGAGAGAGAATACTTAAGCATTAAATGCTTTGGTCTTTTTTTATTTATTTATTTGACCTCAGCCATTAGATGCGTCTGATGGCTGATAACAATAGGACTGGATATAAGGCAAATAAGGAATCCAAGACCAAAGAATAATCATATGTGTATATATATACATATATACACGCACAGATATAGTTGTAAGGGTCAAGGTTAATACCTCTTAATGACATTCACAGCCGCTGTTGATACCTACTACTTTCCTACATGATTAATCATTCCAAAGATGGAAAAGTTTGGAATATTATGAGAACACAACATTTTTGCAGGATACTTTTGAGCCTCAACTGGAACGAAATTCTAATTTCTGCCAAACAACTGATAAACTAGCATTTTTCCTTATAAGAGACAAATTTTCAATCTTCACATCATCACATAAGTAGGCAATTCTGGCAACAGTGTCTACAACCAAGCGATCTAATCCCTTCAGGGGAGTTGAGTGCTCTTTATTCTCTAATAGTGATGAAAACTTACTCATAACAATATACATAGCCAAGTAATTTTATTCCTTAAGTAATCCTGCTGCACAAAGTGATAAGTGATAAATAAGATAGAAATAAAAAAGATTTAAATTTTACATGCGGTACCTATTACTTTGCCGGAAATCATAGCCAAATCCAAAAAGGGTCTTTCCTTCTTGGAATCCCCACTTGATCATTTCAACGATCATGTCATGGAAATAATAAACACAATCACATCCAATGATCTGCAGTGAACAAAAAGATTACTTGAAATCCATCATTTAGTGACTTCTCATCCAACTATAATCTCCAAAGAAAAATGTAGATACATTGGTAAAGAAACAAAGTACAAGTTTGTTTATAGCATTTGAGTGCCAACATGTTTGTTACTTCACACTTCATAAACAAAGAAAAATGCTTCAATTCAATACCATTCATATACGTATATGCTAGATTTCTAATGGCATATCAGATATTTAAAGCATGACATTTTACTCTTCCACTAAGTGACATCTACGACAGCAAAATCACACAGTTCACAACAACCAAGGAGATAACAGACTTGCAGTTTTAGAATCAAATAAACGGTGCAGATACTCTACTAACAACAACAAGCTCCAAGTTACACTGATTACAACTGATTTAGTCTAGTTAATTGGCATCCAAAGGCAACTGAAATAACCTATTTGGGCTGAAATCAGGCTAACAAAGAGATTAAGTGCATTGGCATAAGATTGCTGGTAAATATATATATATTAAGAAGAGCATAATTCAATAGAAATACTAGCAAGAAAATCTAAGTCTAATGCTACTGGTACCAGAAAACAATTTTTCATATATCAAGGAAACACAGACTCTAAGCCAAGAAATTAATTTGAAGCAGTTAAAAAGCAATTTCTGATCAGATAAATCTTATTTGAACAGAGTCATTCTATCTTTTTCAATTGCTATTAACCACTACTTTCTGTGGTGTCTATCTATGTTACAATTAGCTGTTTCTCTACAAATTGCATACATAGTTAAAGAAAAACATACCAGATCAGGATCTAAGACATCAATTGCATACAAGCCAAATCTATCTTCAGGAACCACGACTCTTGTATTTGGATCTAAAGACACGGTTTGACCTGTTTCACATGAAGAGCATAATTAAGCAACAGCAAACACTGAAAACTAAATCCAAAAAAAGAAAAAAGAAAAAAAAACACTCCATAAATAAAAAATAAAAATCATAAAATTAAGAAACACAGAAAGGCAGTTGCAGTGACAAAAGTACCATCAAACAACCTAATCATAAATTGGAAGTGCATATGCAGTCATGTTATCATCTGCCACCGTTTTAACTAGACATTATATGAAGGCAGGCTGCATGAGACGCGTACATGAATAACCAACAACAGATAGACTCTAGATGCGATGGAAAAACCAAGCTTATCATCCACGTCCATAAAAACTAACAATACCACGAAAAAGGGCCAAGTTTTCACATAAACAAACAAGTTTAAAATTATTTTTACATTAAGCATCAATACCCAATTAACATGTACAAACAACAAAAGTAGCAAAAATACCCTCCTTTACCGTCCCGTTTAATCTCCATTTTCTAATAACCGAAGCAGATTCCAACAGTCCTCTAAAAAATTACAAACATATTCTATAAAATACTTACAAACTTAAAGAAACATAACAAGGTAAAAAATTTTGATTTTTCTTCCATTTTCCTCTAATTTTCCGAAAAAATAAATTAAGTTAAATTAAATAAAAATATAAAAGCAAAAAAAAAGAAAACGAAAAAAGAATACCAGTAGAAGGATCGAACTGTGACCATAGCTTGGTGCGAAACTTGTAATCAGCTCCAAGAATCCGAACCCAAACCCGCTCATCTCTTCCATTAGTATCATCCACAGCCTTCAAAATGGAACCGGCGATCCCCGGAACCAGCAGAACCGGGTCGAGATTGGGGTCGACGTAGGGTTGGGGCTTCTTCCTCATCAGCTTCAGCCATAGCTCCACCGATTGCACTATGTCCTCCAGCAGCACGGCCATAGCCAAATCGTAAGAAGTTATTGATAGAGTGAAGAGAAGAAATTGAATTGTTAGATTTTGTTCCAAAGCAATCCGTGAAAGCTTTACACAGCGGACACGGAAACTTGGTTGAGGTGAAGACAAAACTAGTTCTTTTTTTTTAATTATTTTAATTACCGAGTGGGAAGAAATGTAACGTATTCCCAACCTTATTAACTACGTCACTCTTCGGCCAATTGGGTCATGACACCTCATCACGAAACTAAATCAATCTTTTGCCAAACTTTGCTGCTTTAAAAAAAAAAAAATTTAACCATTTAATTTAATATTATCCAAATAATATATTATAAGCTGTATTTTTCATTTTTTTATATTTAGGATTTATTTTTAGAATTAAATCCAAAAGTATGCCTTTTTTAAGTTTCTTTTTTTATGACTTCTTAATATTGTATCATAATATTATTTCAATGATTTTTTTTATTGATCATCTTTTCTTTGGAATTTCTTCTATGTATTATTGAAGAAATTTAATAATTTTAATGGATGTTCTAAACGGTTTAAAGAGTTCGTGGGGATTTTCAAAATCAAATTCAAAAAATAGAAGATTCTAACAAATTTAAGAACTAAAAGAATTTTTTTATATTATGTTGACAATATAAAGCAACTAGCATATCTTTTTGATTAATTAAAAATGTTATTTATTTTGTTGGCCTAGCCTTCAATCTAAAGTTATAGAAAGTGTGTTTGTATAATGCGGTCCAATTTATAAAAGTAAGAGGCAAAGTTTATCTTAGATTTTGTAATTAAAAATGATAAAATCACAATTAATCGAGTTGTTGCAAATATGGCAATAATTTGATCTTAGGGTGTATTCTTTCTATGACTCTGTGTTTTTATTTTCAATAAGATTTTATAATATGTGGTTGATTTTAAATTATTTTAAATTTTAAAAAAGATATACAATTGATATTAAATGTAAAATGTATTAAACGGGATTTAAGTTTAAAAAAAAAACCACGCCTAAATTTCTATTTATATGTCAAGTATAGACGGTAGGATCCTTCTTAATGATCATTGATCAAATAGTCTATAATGTCCTTATAAATACTTTTGTATCTTTAATATTGAAGTTACAGAATTAGAGAGTAAAAAAAAAAATCTTGAAAGGAGTTCATATTTTTCATATCCTCTTGATTATATTAATATAATTAAAAAAATTTGTTGACCCAATTGCCATACCAAATCACTGTTATAAATTTTTTTTCCTTAAAGCCTTTCGTTAATGTATATCATTTCATGCTAATAATTTGGAAAAAAAATATATAAAGTATAATATACTTTTAAGGGGTTTTCTTAAGTAATAATATTTTAAAAAGTTTAGATTTTCTACTCAAGTTCAAAGTCAATTATGAAATATATTCTTAATTTTTCATGTTTAGATTTAGGCTTTACAACTCAATATTAATAACTATCCAGTTTCGTTTGACAAACACCTAATATTAATATATTTGAATCGTTCAATGATGTTAGAAGTTTGTTGAGTATTGTTGGATAATTATATAATATTATTGAATTCAATTGTTTGATAACTGACTTAACAAATTGATAACTTACTAGACTAATCGACACCTGATTAGAAATTAAAAACAAAAAAATAAAAGTTGCGTGGGGCCATGCGGATCAAGATCCTCACGTATTTTGACTTTTATCGGAGCTTTGAGTTTTAAAAGATTTTCTGACATGTGGACATAATTAAATGAATGGCTATTACTTCCCTATTTTTTACAATGTCAATATGGTTTTGGCTGCGCTATATTGTATGAACCGTGTAATCGTTTTTTAATTTTTTATAAAATTAATATAAAAATTATAAATTTTTATATAAAATTAAAAATTAAAAAAATTATAAATAAATAATTATATAATTATTTTTAATTTTTTATAAAATTAGTATAAAAATTGTAAATCATTGTATAAAAATCATAAATATAAAAAATTATTCATTTACAAATTTTTTTCGTATTTACGACTTTTTTATAAGGATTTATAACTTTTATATTAGGTTTATAAAAAATTTGAAAACAATTGTACGGTACATCCATTACCAATATCCAAAATAATTATGTTTTTATTCATGATAACATCCATGCCACATCATTTTATACCCCTCCCTAAAAGTGAAACCCAATCGTGAATAATTACTTCACCCTTATATGCAACTGTGAATGCTTACTTCAAACGAAACGTCAAAAAAAATGTCAATCCTTACCAGACTAGAGGTGGAATCGGGCGGGTTGGGGGTGGGGATGCCATCTCCATCCTCGTCCCCAATTAAAATATTAATCCCCATCCCCTATTAATCCTCAATTTTTTAAATCAGGGATAGGGATGGGGAATCCCCAAAGCCAAAATGCATCCTCAACCCCATTTACTTGTTAAAAAATTAAAATTTTAACTTTCAAAATTTATACTTTGAAATAAAACATATTTTAAATTACAACTATAAACCTTAAGCAACATACCTACAAATAAATATTAATAAATCTTTAGACAATCAACTCCTTAAAATAAATCTTTAGGCAAACAAATGTGCGCTAGGTTGGGCTTGGATTTTATTAAAGTAGGCAGGACATTAAGTTTTATAAGAACGGAGATAACAAGGGTATAAGTAACAAGGGTCTAAGTATTAGATTACTCTCTCTCTATATATATATATTATTTTATTTTAATTTCGTGGAGCGGGCCGAGCTGGGCTTGGAGCATAATCTCCATCCCCATCCCCATTTAATTTTGGATAAAATTGTTATCCTCATCCCCACCCCATTCCCCATTTTTAGCTCCCCATCCCCGGCCCAAACGGATTGGAGAATTGCGAGGCCCCATCCCTATGGGGATTGGTTCCACCTCTATATCAGACTAATGAGCAATGCTCTTTGCACCAAAGAATGCTCTTTATAGACCCCCTTTTTTTTTAGCTGGCAAATTGGATAATTTATTCTAATTAAAAATTTATGTGTTTCTGTTTCACACTATCATTATTATCCTTTGATTCTTTTAATTTTCTTTCTTTTGCTAAATTTCTTTGCATCTATTCCACTCGATTCAGTTTAGGACCAATAATTTTGTATAGAGAATGATGCCCTTTCAAAACAAATAAGAATACATCACTTTTTAGCCTAAAATCATGTTCCAAGTTCTGAAAAAATACATTGAATTCTTGGATTATAATGCAAACAGAAGATTTGAGAAAAAGATCAAGTGGATGTTATTTGACACCTTTCACTAGGTTTTTCTCACTAGTCATTTGCGGGCAAAAACAACCGCAGTAAAAGCTTTTACAGCGGTTTTGACCTGCCGTAAAAACTTTTTTACGTCGGTTTAGTTGCTCGATGCAAAAACAAGCGACAAAACAGGATCGGCAATCACTACACCTTTTTATGACGGTTTTGTGTCCGCCGTAAAAAGTCAAATATTTACGATGAACAAAAAACCGTCGTAAAAAGTCACAAAACCGCCGTAAAAAGTTTTTACACAATTTTTGTACAACTGTCGTGGATTGATGGGGAACTACCGTAAATAGTTAGGAAAAATTTTTTGCGTCGACCAGGAAACCGCCGTAAATAGTTAGCAAAAATTTTTCAAACTTTCGCTGCTTGTGCTATTCTATATTTATTTGCTGTTTACAAAATAATTAACCTGTCTCAGAAAAATGTTTTGATATAATTCTGTAATCATTTATTCAATGAATATAATGAAATCAAATCAAATACAAAAATATCTCATATAATGGTTCAATCATAATCCAAGAAAACCAAATATAACGCAATCATCATCCACACTATTCAACATATTATAATCAAATAGTTAAACAACATGTTAGTTAAATAGTTCAACAACCTTCACATAGTTTAATCATCTGATAAGTAAATTTACACAAAACTTGGTAAACAACCTGCAACTTGGTAAACAACTTCCAACTTGGTAAATAACCTATAAGAATCAATTTGCACCAAGAGCATAATCATTAAGTAACATTATATATTGTGAAACAAATTGTTTAATTTAATTTATATACCTATTTGTTCTCTTGGTTTGATTCACGATCTATGATGTTGTTTGTTCCATGACTATCAAATTGGAAATGACTATGGTGTCCACTTGAATCATCTGGGACCTATTTACAAAAAAAAAAAGAAACATAAGTAAAAAATATAAGTCAACTGAAACTAGATTTTTTAACTTTAACAATTAATTAAATTTTCAATCTTAGAACATACTAAAACCCAATTCAAATACAGAAACCTAAAAGCCATAATCAGCTAATAAGAATAAGGAAGTAATCAGAAAACAGTTGTTTTACTTGCTCTTGATAGAAGCCTACAAGTTCAGTAAAGTCATGAGAATCTTGAATATGGGCTTGCAAAACGCTCTATTGAGATTCTATAATCAACTTAGGAAAAATGAGGTCACAATGAGAACAAACTCAATTATTATTCATACCAGCGAATGTACACATTCAAAGAACTCATGAAATATAAAAGACAACCAAACACAAAAACTGACTGTTAATGGAGAAAAAATGGCTTGCACCAATTGTCTTGGATTTTTAATTTTTTATGTCATTATAAAAGCCCTAGTGGAGCCCAGGGGGTCCAAAGATTCTTATTGACACTAGATATGGGTATGTAAAAGGAAACAAAAAACATGCTTTCGTCAAACGACTTTTATGATAATATAATCATTGTAATAAGAAATTCGCAACAACAGCAAGACATGTCAGTAATGTAATAAACCAAAAAAGTTCCTTGCCCAATGAACAAAAGTTAATTTAATGACCTGGATATAAAATTGTAAGTTTCTGATCAAAACGGAGCTAAGAAAATAAGGATTCAAAAGCTTACAAGGATGGAAACAAAAGCACTCATTTGATCCATCTTCTCCTCTAATGCCATAACTTTTTGGTTGTTGGCATGCATTTCACTTTCAACCAGTTCTTGGTGTGTATATAGCTCAACCTGTGGCACCATGTTCCCGATAGATCCATAAGATATCGATTGTGACATTTCTTACATAGACATAATATTCTAGTGTCGTTCACTAAATTGCCAAAGGAAAAATTTAGAAATCCCTCCACTCTAGTGAAATATGCTCGAAAACATCGATTAGGTAAGTCAATCCAACTTTTATCCATGAGAACTTCCCTTAAAAGTAATAAGTACAATTCATATCAATATAAATTTGTCCATGAGAGCTTCCATTGGCATTGGACTTGATGCGTTCGAAACTAGCAAGTATACTAGTCGCACAAGTAATAAAGTGATAAGTAAGATATCGTTCCCACGAGGATTGATTCTAATTGAATTTGTTATTTCCAGCAACAATAAACTAAACAGGGGGGGATTTTTGTTGGTTGACTAACTAGATGAAAAACTGAATACTACGGTAATTAATGAATAACACGATGCAAACTAAATTGAAATGGGAATTAATCAATGATAGAAATCTGGTTAAGGGATCCTTCTCTGCCACAAGATATGAATTTGCGAATTAATCGTAGAATTGTCATCCAATTACAGTAATGAATTTATCAACTGTAGATAACAACAAGCTCTGTTATCCCAATCTTTCCTTACTTTGTTGTTAAACAAAACAGGCTCTTTATTTAATCTCTATCCATTAAACAACCTAGAACAAGCTCTCTAAATTTAATTCAATGGATGCATTACGATAAGAAAGATAGGTTGATCTAAGCAATAAACACACAAGCTCGGATTATTTAACTTAGGTTGTATTCTCCAATTGCAATCTCTGATCACAATTTTGCTACTAAGGATTAGAAATTCAAGACAATTACGGATCAAGATTTCTAGTCTAGCAATAGACAATATCCAGATTATATTCAGTTGGCCACCCAAATACAATCCAGCAAGCAATCATAAGCATTAGACATGGGAAAATACAAGCAACTTCAATTAGAGAATTGGATAACAATTTCTTGCACAATCAACTTACAAAAACCATATCAGGGGCTTTGAAATCACCCTCAACCAATTCAGATTCAGTTACACATGTTTAAGAACGTGGTAAATACAATACAACATGGAGACATTCCAGAAAATGAAAGGGAAGGGAAAAACTTAGCAAATTTGATGTAATTCTCTTTGGATTGTAGTTCTTCCTCTTTCCAAGCTTCCTTTCTCCTTCAAGAACTCCAAGAGATGAAAGAATTCCAGAGCTGCAGCCTCCACCACGTTCTCCCCTCTTCAAGTTATGAAATAAAACCCTAAAATGTGTTTAAATACTCTGCTACAGTAACGTGCTACAGTGTCCCGTATTATACATGCTACAGTGATGTGTGGAATTACATTTCTACACTTCTCACACTGTTTTGATTACAACTTTCGGTACACTGAATGGATTCATAAACCGTAAATTTCTCCAAAAAGTAGACTTCGAGAGCTTTTCAACGGTATATGATATGTCATCGGGTTCATTGTATATCAATACAATTAAATCCGAGAAGATGGTTGACTAGCAGAGGTGAAAATGAAGGGTTTTACTCCATTTTTGTGCAAGTTGCTCCAAAACTCCTACAAACATCAAAACCACACAAAAACATAAAAATACCAAGGAATATAGCAAAGAAACATGGACGAATTGATATGAAAATGATATATAAATAGACACTTATCAGGACTTCAACTCTAAACAAAACAATAACAAATAACAAACTGGTTAACTTAATGAAACAAAACTGACTTGATTAAGAAAATTGTCAACCATTTGAATTTTGATCCTACTTGTTCCCTATTTGGCTTTTCACGCTAATATTTTATGTGTAGAAAAACTCACTTTATGTGTATGTACTGAAACTGAATGGCATAAAAGGCATGAAAGGAATTACTATAATGAGATTTATCCTCACAAATTGCTTTCTGAATTTATACTTATGAATATATGTACTTACTTGTCCTTAGGCATGATTCAAAATTCCATCTCTTCTAGAAATTATCCAAGCTAATTGACATATATCTTATCTTTGTCAATGGTGGAATTTCTATTAAGATCGAGTGGCCTTTTAAGTTGTTTAAAATTGGGGTCATGGGCATGATTATAATAAGCCAATAACAAATGTTGTCTATTATATATACATATATTGCGTATCAAATTATTGAGCCACTATTGTAAGTTGTCCCCACTTTGTCTTTTTTTTTTTTTATATTTGGAAAAGCAAGTTATGAAAGATACATGCATCTTTTTAATTTCCAACAAGATGGCAAAGGTCAACATTCTAGAGCAAATTAATTAAATTATCTTGTTTGTAGGGGTGGCAATTTGCCCCGCCGGGTCCGGGGCCCCGGTTTGCCCCGGACAAATGGGGCGGGGCAAGACCCGCCCCAAAACTGTTTTGGGGCGGGTCTGGGGCAAAATAAATCTGCCCCGGTAGGAGCGGGTCAGGGTCCGGGTCTAACACTTAGCCCCGTTCGACCCGCCCCGCCCCGCCCCGCACAGTATAAGGGTATATATGATAAAAAATAAACTATTGGGACTTAAATGATATTATTAGGGGTGATTGTAACACGTTCGAATATATTAGAGGGTTGACAGTAAGTAAAATAATATGATAAAAATTAGAGGTTGTAAATGTTATAGGGGGTTGATTGCAAAAAAATATAAATATTATAGGGGGTTAATTGTAAAAATATAAATGTTTAAGGAAGGGGCGGGGCGGGGCGGTTCCAATTTGTTCGGCAAAAAAAATTTGAACGGGGCGGGGCTGGGTACCGGTCGCCCCGGACCCGCCCCGCCCCGCCCCGCCCCATTGCCATCCCTACTTGTTTGCTTTAGCTTACTTTCACTTTCACAAATTAATTCAGACAATGTTATTCTAATTAGTTGGCCTTAAAGCAGGCTAAAATAAATAATAATGAGAAAAAGAAAAAGCCTAGCTTTTTTCTCTGGACTTTAACTTAGCGTGGTGTTATTGACCTCCTTGAATAGAAAAGTATTTATGTAATGAAATATAAAAGACAACCAAACACAAAAACTAACTGTTAATGGAGAAAAAATGGCTTACACCAATTGTCTTGGATGTTTAATTTTTTATTGCATTATAAAAGCCCCAGTGGAGCCTAGGGGAACCAAAGATTCTTATTGACACTATATATGGGTATGTAAAAGGAAACAAAAACATATAAAAGGTAGTCTTAGCATAATCCACTGCAAGCACATGAATTAGGCAATAGGGATCATATTCTCTTATGATTGACTAAAGGATTTCATTACAAATTTGGCCCAAAAATTAGTTGAAGTCATGCACTGATTAGCCTTCAAATACCCTAGAAGACTAATTATTGGTGGTAGAAGTAAACATAAACAAATTCACCAGAAACAACTTTAGTGCTTCTAGAAGAGACAATCGAAGATATGCCAAAGAAGATTTCCTATTTGGAACAATTAGTGATTCAAACCCCAACTAAGCAAAATGAATGGTGCATTAGACCTAGAAGAGGATTACCATAATATTGTCTCCACTATCAGTCACAGAGATTGTAATTGTCCCCATGCTCTGCCCATTTTTTCTCCATAGTGATATCTTCTTATCTTCTCCAGCACTTGCAACAACCAAATCTGCAATAATGATACCCCAATCCAAATGAAATGATAAAAAGAAAAATTAATCTTCTATGTACATGCATGAATGTAAAAACTAATCCAAAACATTGTGTTTAGATTTTAATTAAAAGAAATAACTCATGATGTAAACTCAAACTTCAGCTTGCTCCAAATTTTCATCCAATTTCTCATCAACCAAAGAAACCGTAAAACAATATTCCTCTCAACTATGTTTACTAAACTATTTGCCCCCAACTGAGTTCAAATTTTCATTTGAACGCTAAAGAAATATCAAACACAAAATAACATCCTTCATTTACTCTCTTCCAACTTATCAACATCCAGATAAACGCAAATCTAAATTTTTTCTCAACTGAACTCCAATGAACTACGTTAAATATATTATTTAACATTAAAAAAACTCGCTTTCTTTCCTCTTCCTCATCCTCGAATATGTCATTACCTACAAAAACCCTAAGTAAAACATCACTCAATTAAGTTATGAACGATCTCGCTTAATTGAACTCAAAATTTTCAAAAAGCAAAGACTCAAAACCATCCGCAACCAATCCAGGCCTAACTTTTTTTAGAAAGGAAATGCAAATATTCAATTCAAAAAGATGTAGACATTAAAATAAATTCAAAATTCTAACTAAAACCAAACCACAGAAAGCTTTAAATCCAACAGTTGCCTTTGTTTGATAAAAAATTAAAAAGAAAAAAGAAAAAAACAAATGTAATTTGAAAGCGAAGTGAGTCCAGCGATGAGTGGGTTAGTGACTCACTGGTGTGATTCCACTTGACTGAGTTGACCAGGCAACCAGGAGAAGGCGTGTAACTTAAAATGCAGGGATCGCCAGGCTTAACCGAAACATCGAAGAGCTTGACTGTGTTGCCTCCACTGGTAGCTAGCAGTGCCATTGATGAATCCGCCAAGTTCATCATTTTCTGGAGAAAATTTTGAACGCAATTCGAAATTTTCCCGGAAAGTGATAGGAATAGTTGGTAGAGAGATTTTTAAACAAAAACTCTCTTTTTTTTATGAAATTTATTTTTTAAAATTTATTTATTAAACTTTTTTGGTGCTAAAAATGGAAAACCCTACCTGAAAGAGACAAAGGCAAAAATTTAAATGAGCAAAGAGGCAATAAGGTGGGCACCTTTAATTATGAGCCCTGCTGACTCACTCTTTTTTCTTTCTTTTTCCTTTTTTTTTTAAGACCTTCAACTTCTTATTGGAACCGCCCTCCTTCTCAAAACTCGGGGGTCTTCCGTTCGCCTTAGAACAGGACACCAAACTTCCGGTACTCGAATCGACTTCCAAGTCCTCAGGGCGAGGCTCCATTTTCGCCTTCTTAGATGATGCGATGCTTCTCGAGGAACGAGGCGTCGACTTGCGATTGGCGGTCATGGCGCAAGGGAGAGGGAGGTGGAGGAGAAAGTTAATCTGCAGCAAACACAACCTTAGAGCCAGGGAGAGCAGAAAGCAAATGAGAAATTTTGAATCTGTAACACACATAAACGTAAAAGAATTAATCATATTAAGAAAGTGAGAGAGATGTGAGAGATTGGGATGCGAGAGAAAATGTGAGAGAGATGAGAGCAATTTTGATACAAGAAGCGGCTAGGGTAAAATTGATTTGGGGAGGGGGGGCCTTTAGGCCATTTAAACTGCGGTTCTAAAAACCACCACATATCCAATATGCATAGTTTCTGTTTATTGTGGTTTTTAAAAATCGAAGCAAATGGGCGTGTTATAAGCCCCGGTTTCTTGTAGTGTCTTGAATCAAAGTTGTAGAACTTAACAAAAGATCAAAAAAATAATCGTTTAAGAATGATACTTATTTCTTTGGACATGTCCAAATTTTCCATGTAGATTGACCATGGTTGATGTTTTGGTATTGGAGAAGAGAAAGGTTAAAGTTAGAAATAAAAAGGGTTAAATTGAAGTTACTTATTTGGTGTTGACGTCAATGAAGAGGAAAGTGGAATAAACACGATTTCAAAGTGGGTTAAAGTTAATTATTATAGGCATTAATTTAGAGATTTGGTATTTTAAAAATATAAAGGAGATAAATCTGAGCCATTTATTTAAACTATATTTTCCTAAAGCTCAAGTAAAAGTAAGATAAGGAGAGGATGTTTATCTACTCAACACATCTTAATTCTCAAAATACCCCTATAATTAAATTTAAAATTTAATTTCTACTATTTACACCTCTTTAACACCTCAAATACCTTATTGAATTTAATTATATTTAATATCAAAATCTAATTAAAAGGATTAATTAAAAAATAAGAGATCTGATAGAACACAATAATTGGCTTGACACTATCAAGATTTCCTTTTTCGTTCAAATCTTTAACTCTACAGGCAACATCACGCCCTATGAAGAAGATGAGTTTTGTACAATGGTTCTTAAATCACAGCCCAACGGAAGAGATGATTTTTGGTTTTACTACTCCTAGTAGTTTTAAATAGCAATAGAGGAAATAACCTCTTATGTATGAGTTTCAGTTATAGCTTTGCTTCAAGTAAGGTCTTTCACTCTCTTCCTTTTAACAACTTTATCCAAAGTCTTTTACTCTATTTTGTAAATAACTAGTCTAGGATAGTCTACTGACTCTTGAAGGCATTATCTATTTTTTGTCTTTTCGGGCTATAGTCCTATATTTCTTAGATATACTGTGAAGTTTGTGGCTCAACTTGTGTAGTGTAGATAGAAATATGGCGTCGGAGTGCAGCCAAAGCTATGCAGGAGTGCCTGATGCAGTATTACACATCAAAAGATGCAACATCAGACATGAAAGGCAACGACTTGGCACCGTCGCGCTAAGTAGAAGCGCAGAATTGGCATATAAGCGTACGTAATTCTGCACAGGGCCACAAGCTCTAGGTCTAGAATATGCATGAAGGCAAAGAGATCATGCATAAGCACGAGTACTGTGGTGTAGGAGCGCAAGTCTATTTCCTAGTAGAATTAGGATTTCTTGGCATTCAAGTTATTAGCCTATAACCCTTGGATATAAATACAGGACGTGTTTCTAGTGTAAAGAGAGATCTGAAAAAGTCAAAGAGAAGAGAGAAAAAAAGAGTTAGGGTTTAAAGAGATTGGGAGTTTCTTGGACAGAAAGAAAATAAGTTCTTCTTCTAGTTGTCCCTGTAAACACTCTTGTATCTTTTGTTTATCACCATAGTGGATTGATCATTAATAGTAACTGAACGTAGGATCACATTTTGTGGTCTGAATCAATATAAATTCTTATGTCCTTGTGTTTTTTATTTATTCTCTGTTTGGGTATGTGCTTGAAACTCCTAGTTTAATTCCGTGTCAAAGCCACTTTTGAGTGTGTGTACCGCTCTTCTTCACAACAAATTGGTATCAGAGCTTGGTTACGGCTAATTTGGGGTTCTTTGGTGGTTTAAGTTCTTAGCATGTAGGTGTTTGATAAAAGCCCTGAGTCGTATTTGCGTAATACAAAAAGTGTTTGACGAAATTCTCGTGATGGCTATATCAACTACTAAGCATAAGATTGAGAAGTTTGATGGTAGCAACAGCTTCACTATTTTGAGTACAGCCCTAAGAAAAGGAGCGACATCATGAAGAAGGCTTACAACATGTTAATTGTTTACTTGAGTGACAAGGTGTTGAGGCAAGTCTCGAAGATGAAAACTGTAGCTGAGGTATGGTTAAAGCTTGAAAGCCTTTATATGATTAAGAATTTGTCTAGTAGGTTGTATTTAAAAGCTAAATTCTTTACATTCAAAATGGCTACGATAAAAACTTGCAAGACAACATTGATAAATTTAATAAGCTGTGCTTAGATTTAGAAAATATACAAATAGAATATGATGATGAGGATAAAGCTTTAGTACTGTTACATTCTCTTCCAAAATCATATAAGACGTTTGTAAATATTTTGAAGCATAGTAGGGAGACATTGTTGCTTGATGATGTAATTAGTGCATTAAATTCAAAAGATCTCCAAATGACGAATGAGTTTGGTGAACACTCAAGTGAAGGGCTGCATATTAGAGGTAGGAGTGATAAACGTGACCATAAGGGCAAGTCACACTCAAGGTCGAAGTCGAAGAGAAAGAAAGCCGTAAAATGCTTCTATTGTCATAAGAATGAGCATATGAGGAGGTTTTGTCTGAAAAGAAAGAAAAATGAGAAAGTAGAAGAGCCAAAAAAGAGTGATGCTGCTATTGTAGAAGATGGATATGAGAGTTCTGACGTGCTTATCGTGACTATAAAAAACTCAAAGAAACAATGGGTCTTGGATTTCAGTTGTTCATTGCATATGAAGCCGAACAAAAACTAGTTTGAATCTTATGAGAAGATTGACGGGGAAAAAGTTATGCTGGGTGCAACAAAGCTTGTAGCATGGTAGGCATAGGGACAGTTTGGATAAAGACTCATAATGGCATGGAAAGAGTTTTGACAGTTGTGAGGCACATTCTGGAGCTGAAGAGGAACTTGATTTCACTCGATACGCTTGACTCCAATAGCTGCAGTTATAAAGAGGAGAATAACACATTGAAAATTACAAGAAGATCTTTGCTGTAGTGAAAGGTGTGAGGGAAAATAGTTTATATATTCTTCAAGGTAGCACTATAATTGGAGAAGTGGGTACAGTATCGGGCATAGATGATAAAGCCTTCTTGTGGCATAAAAGGGTTGACCATGTGAGTAAAAGAGGGCTTCAGGAACTGTAGAAGCAAGGATTGCTGTGTGGAGACAAGTTAGAAAAATTGGAGTTTTGCGAGCATTGTGTGTTTGGCAAGGCAATAAGGGTAAGATTTGCTTCCTCATCTTATAAAACAAGAGAAACTCTCAGTTATGTCCATTCTGATTTATGGGATCCATCTAAGAATGCAACTTTAGGTGAAGGTCGATACTTTATGTTCATTGATGACTGCTCAAGAAAGGTATGGGTGTATATCTTGAAGACTAAGGACGAGGCACTGTAGAAATTTAAAGATTGAAAAAAGATGGTTGAAGTCCAAATAGGTAGGAAAGTCTGAAAGCTTAGAACTGATAATGGTTTAGAGTTCTTGAATGAAGAGTTTAACTAGTTTTGCAACAATGAGAGAGTGGTGAGACACAAGACAGTATTTGGGACACCGCAACAAAATGGCTCGGCTAAAAGGATTAATAGAACACTTCTTGAGAGGGTTAGATGCATGTTGTTAAGTGCTGACATGCCCAAGAAGTTTTGAGGAGAAGCAGTCAACACGGTAGCACACTTGATCAATAAATGTCTGTCCGTGGCTGTTGGTTTCAAGACGCTTAAAGAACTAAGGACAGGTTCGCCTCTGAGCTACAGTCATTTGAGGGTGTTTGGTTGTGTGGTGTATACACATATCAAGTAAGGTAAGCTGAAGCTAAGGGCATGAAAATGCATTTTTATTGGTTATCCAGATGGTGTAAAAGAGTACAGATTATTGTGGCAAGAGTCTAATGTTTCAAAGTGTTTCACAAGTAGAGATATCACTCTTAGAGAGTTAGAGTTCTATTTTGGGAGCTATTCAAAACCTCAGTTGAAATCTAGTGAGAATGTTACGGATACAGGTAGAGTTGGGACCGAGGTGGAGCTCTATAATGCTGAAGATTCTCAAAAAGAAGAGGCAGGTGAAACAGATGAACATGATAACGCTGAAGAAGTTCCTGATGAGTCTGATGACTTGAGAGATTATTAACTAGTAAGAGATAGTGCTAGGAGGACAACAATAGAACCGATGAGGTACGGTTACATTGATCTTATAGCTTATACACTATCTATATCTGAGGAGATTGATGGTAATGAGCCTAAAAGCTATAAGGAAGCAATGGCTAGTAGAGACAGAAGCCATTCACAGCAAGCAATGATAGAGGAAATAGATTCTTTGAATAAGAATCATACCTGGATCTTGGTCGGTAACACTACTAGACAAAAGGTAGTGGGTTGTAAATGGGTATTTAAACGAAAAGAAGATGCTTGTGGGGAAGGAAGGCTTAGGTATAAGGCTAAGTTGGTGGCAAAAAGATTCACAATGTGAGGGTATTGATTTCAATGAGGTTTTCTCTCCTGTCGTGAAATACACATCGATCAGAGTACTATTAGCTTTGTAAACCAGTTTAATATAGAGTTAAAGCAAATGGATGTCAAAACTGCATTCCTTCATGGTAATTTGGAGAAAAGGATTGTGATGGCACAACCAAAGGGTTTTGTGAAAATAGGAAGTGAAGACAAGGTGTGTTTGTTGAAGAAATCCTTGTATGGTCTCAAGCAGTCACCAAAGCAATGGTATTTGAAGTTTGATTAGTTCATGATCAAACATGGGTGTATCAGAAGTAAATATGATAGTTGTGTGTATGTCAAGTGGTTGAAAAATGGAGTTAGGATTTTCTTATTGTTGTATATTGATGACATGTTGATTGCATCGATGAACATGGAAGAAATTTGAAAACTGAAAATGAAATTGGACAAGGAATTTGAGATGAAAGATTTGGGTTGTGTTAAGAAGATTTTAGGGATAACAATCAATAGAGATAGAAATAGAGGCTTGTTATTTCTTTCTCAATGTGACTGCATACTCAAAATACTTGAGAAGTTTAATATGACTGGTGAAAAGAAGATACAGACTCTTTTGGCAGCTCACTTTAAACTTTCATCGTCACAGTCTCCTACTACAGATATAGAGAAATAAGAGATGGCTAACATTCCTTATGCTAGTGCTATTAGAAGTTTGATGTACTCTATGGTGTGTACAAGACCCAACTTGACATATGCAGCTAGCTTGGTGAGCCGTTTCATGACAAGTCCGGTTATATATCATTAGGAAGTTGTCAAGTGGATATTAAAATATCTCAAGGGTACTTCTAACGGGTTAGTGTATGGAGGACTAAAGATATGGATGAAAAGCTAATGGGTTATGTGGATGTAGATTTTGTGAGTGATCTTGATAAAAGAAGGTCGTTAACCGGTTATGTGTTCACGTTATTTGGTTACAACATTAGTTGGAAAGCCAATTTGCAATCAGTTGTGGCTCTTTCAACAACTGAAGTAGAGTATGTTGCTGCTACAGAGGCTGTAAAAGAAGCATTGTGGCTGTAGGGGCTTGTTGGTGAGTTTGGTATGAGACAAGACAAGATAAAAGTGTTTTGTGATAACCAAAATGCAATACATTTGACCAAAAACCAAATGTATCATAAGAGAACCAAACATATAGACATTAAGCTGCATTTCATCAGGGATGTCATTGCTAAAGGGAAGGTTTCAGTGGTTAAATTCACACTGATCGAAATCTGATAGATATGATCACTAAGCCTGTTACAAGTGTCAAGTTCAACACTTGTTTGGATTTGATACGAGCAATGGATGGACCATTTTGGCTTGAAAGTGGACATGGCCGAAATCTACTATGGTGGTTTATAGTATGGAACACAAGCTTGATCCATGGTGGAGATTTGTGAAGTTTATGGCTCAACTTGAGTAGTGTTGACAGAAATATGGCACTGGAGAGCAGCTAGAGCTGTGCAAGAGTGACGGATGTAGTATCAGACAACAAAGGATGCAGCGTCAAACATGAAAGGCAACGACTTGGCATCCTCGCGCTATGTGTTCTGCGCAGGGGCGTAGGTTTTGGGTCTGGAATATGTAAGAAAGTATAGAGATCGCATAGGAGTGCTAGTTCTATAAAGCAGGAGTGCAAATCTGTTCCTTAGTAGAATTAGGATTTCTTGGCACGTAAGTTATTGCCCTATAACCCTTGGATATAAATAAGGGACGTGTTTCCAGTGTAAAGAGAGATCTGAAAAAGTCTGAGAGAAAAGAGGAAGGAAAAGAGTTAAGATTTAGAGACATTGAAAGTTTCTTGTAGAGAAAGAAACTAAGTTTTTCTTCTAGTTGTCCCTATAAACATTATTGCATCATTTATTTATCACTACTGTGAATTGATCATCACCAGCAATTGAACGTAGGATCACATAACGTGATCTAAACCAGTATAAATTCTTGTATCCTTGTATTTTTTTATTTATTCTCTATTTAGGTGTGTGTTTAAAACTCCTAGTTTAATTTCGCATTAAAGCCCCTTGTGAGTATGTGTGCCTCTCTTCTTCATAACATATACTAAAGCAAAGGTCCAAGGGAAGAGGCCAGTATAAGATGTGAACGAAGAAAGTAGGATTTTGTTTCAAAGATGTTCAAAGCAATTATACAATTTGCAAACATAGACAAATTATATTATTATTTGATTTTGTCCTTAATAGTGATTTACTTCACGAAAATTTAGACTATCAAATTTTTATCAAAATAGGGGTGCATAAAGCCAATTTAGGAGTTCATATATATATATATATAGCCTTACCCTAAGAGGTGTTTGACATTAGTTAATTCTTTTTTTTTTTAATAATTTAAGATGGTCCACGATTTGTCAATGCACTTAGTTAATTACTATGGAATGCAACACACATGATCCTTACCTTCAACAATTTTGGTCGACCACTAAAATGTAATTCAAAGTTGTGGCCCGTGGGTCTTTTATTCGTTTAAATAATATTTTGAATTTTATCAATATAAAGATAAACGTAACAGGAAGGGACCAGAGAAAAGTCTAAATCTTTAAGAATTGAATACGAAATTTTATGGCACAAGTAAAATTTTAAAAATATTCAAACACTCAAATATCTCTGATTAATGAAGTCTAAGTTAAAAACTATATGGAGGATCTTTTTTTTTTCTCTATTTTTCTGAACTTTGATCTTTTTAACTATTTTCACAAGAAAACTATAAAAAATAATATAAAATTTTCTAATTAACTTATAAATCCATTAATTCAATATCTTATGTAAAGAAAGCATAATATTAATCTTAAGATGATTTGTGATATAGTATTTGAACTTTTTATTAACTAAGAGGCTGTTTATTTTAACCGCTTAAATTTGAATCTGAATAGAATTAAATGATATAAAAAATTATTTTTGTTTACTTGAATATCTAATCACTTATTTTATGATAAAAATATCTAAATTAAAAAAGTGAAAAAATATCTTTTTTGTTCTTTCCTAAAACATCTGAATTATGAAATACCGTAAATACTCCTCACTATTTATCTAAAAAACTAAAATGCACGAAACCAAATCAGCTGTCATCTAAACCCCCAGTCGTCATTGTCGCAACCACTGCTACCATACACCACCAACGTTCAACACGTCTCCGTTCACCGCCCTCAACAAACTGTAAATCGAGTCCTCCACATGAGAAGGAGTGGAGAAGAAGCGAAGAGTTGAGCGTTAGCTCCCTGCAGAGGAGCATGTGAGAGAGAGAGGGGGGTGGGGCCAGAGAGAGAGTGAAGCGAAAAGAATGAGATGGAGAAATAGAGAATAATTTTCATCGTATTCTTTTTCGACTGAGATGACATATCCTCTTATATATATATTTATAAGAATATTTCCATTTCCCCCCCAAGGTTTGCTACGACTGGTTTTTCTCTCGAGTTTTTCATTATTAAATTTCGTCCCTTGTTCGAATTGCAACCGTTACTTAAGCTCTGTAAGGATAAATGGAAAATAAATTGTGTTGGAATAAAAAAATTTAAAAAACAGTCAACGAAAGTCAGGAAACAATAAAACTCGGTTGCTACATCACCTAACTCCAATTAAAATATAAACCTCACTAGGTTTAGCCTAACCACATGAACACAGCTTCACTTTCACTTCACCCAACTTCAACCGTCATCATTTCTTCACCATTGCCGTAGCCTCAACATCACTAGAGTCGCGCCATCACTAAAACCTCATCATCATAGTCCCATCACCATTCCTTTAACATCACAGCAGCCTCATCATCAACACTACTGGATTCATGCATTCAAACAACCAATAGTTCAAATCATCATTTTACAAAAAAGAAAAACAAAATCTTTAAAAAAAATTAACTTCATCAAACTCAAAAGCCAAAGTTAAAGAAAACCCAAATCAAATCCAGCTCATACAAAGCTAAACATAGCAAAAAGTATTGTTCTTGCCCCAAATTATCCAACAGTTAACTAGTGCCATCCCACCAAGCCAGCACCGTCCAACCAACCCACTGCCGAAGTACCATTCACCAAAATATAAACAATCAATGTCATGAAAGAAAAAAAATAACAAAAAAAAGAGAGAAAAGATGGAGAAACGATTGTCGATTGAGGGTTCACTTATCCAAACGAAAATCAAAATCAATTAAAAAAGAAAACTACAAAATTGAATCATAAACCCAAACCACCATTACAAACCCAACTAAACACCATTATAGGGTTTTGAAGAGAGGGAGAGGAGGAGGCGATGAGGGTGTTCTCGGCAGTGGGGAGGGAGAGGAGAGAGAGCGTTCGTGATAGAATCGACGAATCTGTTGGTAGATAGGGGGAGGAGAGAGCGTCTGTGACTGTTGCGAGGGTGAGGGAGAGTGGGAGTCCATGGCAGGAGGAAGAGTGGGAGACCGGTCGCAGTGGCAAGAGGATAACCGACGGAAGTCACGAGGAGAGAGAAACGAGGGGAGAGTGAAAAAGTTATAATTAATTTTGATAAATTTTTTTCAATTTATTTTGATAAACTTTTTTGGGCTTATCCCAGATACCCTTTGATTTTGACTTAATTTTATTCAAATTCACTATTTATCACTTTTCATTATCAGATATCTCTGACCTTTTTTAAATTTATCATCGATATCCTTTCCGTCAATTTTATCATTAAGTGACATTAGAATTTGTCAGATTTCCATCCATAAAAGATAATTTTACCTAAATAGCCTTAACTATAGTTTGACGAAACTTGGATAGAAATAAAATAATCAATATGAGTCTAAATGATGATTCTGCCCTGTAGTCAATTTAATATTGTTAGAAGTCTGGCACTCTAACGTTAGAAATTACCTTGTTGCCCTTAAAATTTTTTTTCAAATTAATAGACGTTGCAATAGCCGTTGTAATGTAGCTGTTTATAGCATGCCAAACCTGTCTTGGGCACTATAAAATGAAGACAGTCCAGCAAATAAAACTTATTCAAATCTCATTCAAATTGAAACACACAAAAAGTAGAAAAAAAAAAACAAACCTAAAGATACAACAAGCCAACACAGCATCATCAATAGCAGGAAAGAAAACCAACCCCAGATTAGTGCAAGCCAACACTGCAGTCTATCAACAGCGGGAAAAAACACAGAAGCAGTTCATCTCATCAATAATACAGCATAGAAGTAGTAGCAGTTCATGAACAACAGGTCAGAACTTCAAATTTCATAGCAGAAAAGCTCAATAAAATGAGTCAATCAACCTCAAATAGTGCAAGGCAACAAGATAATGGTTTAAGTAATACTTATGGCAGAAATGACATGATTAATGGCAACTTAATAAAGTTGAAAAACAGTAGATGCAAATGGGGAACAAAAGCAGCTGTGATGATATCTGAATCATCAAAGAATCCTGGTAAACTATATTTTGTATGTAAAACAGGGGCATGCAATTATTTTCGATGGTGGGAGCCTGATAATGAAGAAGTTGATAAGTTTCAAGAATTTTGTCATGTTCATATGGAAGAAATGGATATGAATGCTAGTGAAACACTTATAAGTGAGATGCATATAGATTTGAAGCAATTGGTCATGAACAATGATATTGTCATACAAAGATCTGAAAAACTAGAGAATGCTCTAATGTCCTGCAAGTTAGTAGTTTAAATTTTCATTATTCTGTTAATTGCATACCTTGTAAAGATAATGTAGTGGAAAAAAAAAAGAAATAAAAGTTCTGTCATTGGCCAACAGTAACAGACTGAAAAGCATGCATATCGATATTGCATTACTTGTAAATAAGTATCATTGTTATCAACGAAATTACACCAAATGCATGAAGCAATGTTAAAAGACTGTGACTGTGTTAAATATACAAGATAAATAGACATTAAATGTTTCCTTATAGGAATCTAAAGGACTGTAATAGTTTCCTTTGTCCAAAAAAAAAAAAACCCTTAACCCTAAATGTGATAACAATTTTAGGTTGTTGTAAAACCAAAACCTGCCAAAAAACAAAACATTGCTTGCTGTTGGCTGTCATCCTCTCTCACTGCATTCCTGGAGGTGACCTTGTGCCTGCATGTTTGAAGTATACATGGTTAACAAAGAAAAGGTGAAAGCAAAAGTGATAGACAAAATATCTAAATTTTTTACCTCTATTTGCCTTTAATATGGTTGAACCCACTGACTGCTGGGATGGTATTGGTGCTGAACAACCAACATCTGTTGTTGCTGGTTGCTGACAAAATGGTGTAAATTGCCTTGCAGTTGGAGGTTGGTTGGATGCTGATAAATTAGTGAAAGTTATAAAGATACAACATAAAGAGATATTATGCAATATTGATAAAAGCAATAAATGTAATTTTTACCTTTCCTTCTACTTGATGTGCTTGAATCCATTGATTTATGAGATGATATATGAGATTGCTGAAATGATGTTAATCCAGCCTGCCTTACAGCTGGAGATTGCTGGGGTATTGGTGTACATTGGTTGAAAGATAATAATTAGTCAAAGTTAAGGGGATACAAACAAGGAAAGAAGTTACATGACTTTAATAAAGCCAAAATGGAAATTTTTACCCTTCCTTCTTCTGAATGTCTGTGAAGCCACTAACTGCTGAGGTGGTATAAGAGGTTGCTGAGATGAGCTAGGAGCTTGATGGGATGCTGTTGATGCAGCTGTTGTTGATGGTCTCTGACACTTACACAACAATTACAGTTACTATATATTGAAAATATGATAATATATTGAAAAACAACTTCTATGTATATGACCTTATTCTGCTTTGGGGCTGACTTGCAAGCCCTTCTATTGTGATTGTATCCCCTATAATTTGAACATCGCATTATAAACAAAGAGTTTGCAAGAAGGTCTTCATCAGGTGCCCTTCTTCTTGCTTTCTTAGGCCTGCCTACCTTTGTCCTCCTCTTTGGAGCTTCCAGATGATTACAAGCCACCTCAGGCCATTCACTTTGGTATGGTATAGGCCTCAAGTGGTGGTTGTATTTAGCTATATACATATCTCTTAATAGTAACTTATCTACGAACTGATTGACCTCAATCCTCCTCTCATTTGCGTAGGCTATTGCATGGACACAAGGTATTCTTGAAATTTGAAATAAACCACAAAAGCAAAATCTAGCATCTAGTCTGACAATGTAAACTCTTCCTTTACACACAACTTTAAACTCCAAAGCTTCACACCAATAGACCTCCATGATTCTACTGAACTTGCCTCTATCACTAATTGTTTCCCTAATCCTAGGACCAATATCTGAATGCCATCCAAGGCATTCTTTATACCTGATATTGGAAAAAAAAACAAAAATCAGTTGTTGATTATAAGGAAATCAAATATAAACATTCCAATAATCAAAATGCACTTTTATTAAATTGTGTGTTATGCCTAATGCCAGGCAAACAGAAATGGGAAGTAATAAGCATATAGAAATAGGAAATAATAAGCTGTAAACTTACTTTCTTTGCATCTTCTTCATAATCTTTCTTCTTATGTCCTCTACTATTGTCAAATAGGTTTGACCTCGATGCCTATTGATCCAAGAGTTGAAGGATTCAGCGATGCTATTGGTGACATGGTCAACTTTGAATCTTTCATCAAATGCATATCTACTCCAACTATTGGCAGGGATGTTTGACAAGTACTCCAATGCGCTGTAATCCACAGATTTGATCTCCTCTATGGTAGTGTGAAAGTCATTAATATTACTGGCTTTGCATGATGTCCAAAACATCAACTGTAGACCTAGCCCACATTGTTCTTTCTTGAAATTATCATACAAATACTTTACACAGTACCTTTGAGATGCATATGGCCACTTTAAATTTAAAGCATTAAGGATTCCCTTTTGCCTATCACTTATAAAAGTCATAGGCATCCCAAGTGCATCAACCCCTCCTAAATGCTCACCTAGATGTTCAAGGAACCAATTCCAAGTTGAGATGCATTCCACCTCACAAATTCCTATTGTTAAGGGGTACATACCATTGTTAACATCAATACCTACAATAGCCAAAAGGACCCATCCTATTGGCCTCTTGAGATGACATCCATCTATACCAATAAATGGTTAAAACCAATTCTTTGAACTGGAAAACTAATGAAAAAGCCCTAAAATTTTGGAGATACAAAAATTAACTCACAATCTGCCTTTACAAAGACAGTTGAACTAGGATTTGTTAGTCGCACTACATTGGCATACTTATGCAGTAGGTTAAGGGCTTTTTGGTGGTCTTCTCGTATCACATGAAGAGCTTTCATCTTTGCCCCGTATAATTTTTGTTTTGAAGGTTCCAACCCAAACCTTCTCTTAATATCTTCTCTAGCCACTCAATTTCTACATTAGGATTATCTCTGATGATGTCTTCATACTGTTTGGCCATCCATGTATATGTGCATTATGGAGTATTAGGTTATTTTTCACACCTATGATCAGGACAAAAGCTCTTAATTTTGAAAGTGACTAAGTCTTGGGTTAAGAAGGCATGAATCCTCTATGAACAGCCAGCAGCTGTACACCTACATGTAACTCTCTTTCTCTCATTTTTTCCTCTTTTCAATAAAATTCCACTCTTAACTCTTACGGCTTCTCTAAAATGGTGAATATTCTCAAAAGTTTGCCCTAGCCTAAAGACAACATTTCCATCTGCAGTTGGCCTAAATAAATGTTGCCTTTGAACTATAGCCCTTCTAGCACTTCCAACCTCTTCATCTGAACTGCTCATAATTTTGTGGAAATGCTCTCCATCATTCTGATAATAAAAGCCGTCATGTGATAACATCTTTTCACCACTTCCACTATCACTACTCTCCCTCTCATTACTATGACAGTTCACAAATTCTGCTTCAAATTCAGGCCTGTAGTCTACATATAAATTTGCATCTAAATCATACTCACTATGGCTAACAGAATAAGCAATAGACTCTACCTCATCTTCTTCTCTATGCATCTCAAGCTCAACTCCTACATTTTCAACATCTTGGGACAACTCAGGTTGAGGTCCACTAGGGTCACTAGGGTCATTTTCACCTTCATTACTCTCCCTAACATCATTTTCCCCCACATTTTTTTTCCAGGCATCTCACATGCTAAAAGTTCAGTATCTAATGGTGTAACCTCAACTAACACAGTTACTTTAAAAAGCTTATTTTTCTGGTACTCTCTCAATACTTCTCGAAATTTGTCATCAGTGTCAATGTATATCCTATTGCCATTCCAAGGTAAGTTAACACTAAATTTAACATCTCTATGATCATATACCCCTAGATTGCAAACCCCATTAGCTGCAGTAAATAATCCTATCCTACTGACTCTATCATAGTCAATAAGCCCAATAGGATAGTCAGACTCTAAATATCTTAATGTTAAATAAATAGGATCCATCTTATCCTACTGCCATATGCATTCATAGATACGCAAGTGTATGAAAAGAAAGTTGAAACAAATAAAGAAAGAGAGAGAGAGAGAGAGAGAGAGAGAGGGAGGGAGGGAGAGAGAGAATCCATTAGATTAATTTCATAACTAAATATTTAATAATAATTATATGAAATTAACGTATATATCACAAATTAACTTATCCAACAAAAAATACAATTTTCATAGCAAGTTTAACAAACCTAAACAGGAATAAATATAACCAAAATTAGCAAGCTTATACCAAAAATAACTAAAACCAAACTTATTTATCACACTGACTCCAAATGCATCATGACATAGGCATGCAAGTTTATGAAAACAAAGTTAAAAACATCACAAATTATCTGTTGCAAGCCTCAAAACAATATTCGTACCAAGCAAAAAAAATCCTATAGTGATATTGAATACCACCAAAACTACTGAGTTTACACCCAACAAACAAAGAAGGCAAGACACTAATTCCAAATACAATTTATGGAAAATAGAATAAAAAAAGGCAACATGATAGAGTTTTGGTGACTCACTTTATGAAGTTTCCTCTGAAAACTTCACTTGCGAATGTCTGCCTCGTTAACTACGAACCAGTAAGCAAATCTGAAAATGGTAAGAACAAAAGTTATTGCGTGTGCAGTTGGGCTCACAACAAAAACATAGATTGCTTAAGTAACAAAAAAAATATGCATGCATGCATGCAAGATATACAATATAACAGTTTATTCCAACACGTTGTGTACTCTATCATCATTTTCTTCCATTAATTTCAAAAACCCCTAACAATTAAAAAATGAACGACCAATACAGAGGGCCAGAGGCCATGCATTATGAAAGACCTTAAAAAATGATAAAGAAAAACTCATTCAACACATGCATGTCATTATCACATATTATCATATCAATTACCAACTTCTATTATTAAACATAAAAAACCCCAAATTTCGCTCCATTTAGGGTTCCAACAGAAAAAATTTGACACAAACACTAGAATAATAGTTGCATATAACAATAACACACTAAAAATCAATTAAAATATATAGAATGACCAAAAAAAAGCCGCAGCTATACAGTTCAAAAGTTTCGTATGTGTGCAATGTTTTACCAATATAAACAAACAAAAATCTTCTCAAAAGTTACATTGAAACTTACTGAATCACAGTGACCAATTGCTGAACGACCTTCCTCCAGTCGAAAATGGTTATGGACCAGCCTCCGATTTAGTAGAAGATAGTGAAGGGTCGCGCTAATAGGAACGCAAAAGGCTAGGAAGTGGGGACAGGGAGAATCGAAGAAAGCAATAAAAAGAATAGAGAAAGTTTCTGGTGGGGTTATTTTATTTGATTGACTTACTTACGTTTATATAGTGTTGACCAAGCTTGTTAAAATACCTTTTAGCCCTATCCATTCCATTTATTTACATATACTTAACAGCAAAACTGACAGAAGGGGTATCCATGATAAATTTAGAAAAGATCAGGGGTACCCGATAATGAAAAGTGGCAAACAGTGAATTTAGATTAAATTAAACTAAAACCAAGGGGGGTGTCTGCGTGATTAGCCCAAACTTTTTTATTAATTTTTTTTATTTGGTCAAGACATTAAATAAAAGGTATTATGGTCTATTAATGTTAAAAGGTTTGGGGAAGTCGTATTGCGCACCTTTTTTTCTCTGTCATTGTCAAAGGCTCCACCACCGAGTAATGTTGTAATATTAAATTAATGATAAGTCATTTAGGATATATAATTTCAAAATAAATTTTGAGATATGTCTACTTCTCTACACTTGGTTAATACTAAACAAATATTTAATAAAGTGACTTGAGTTATTAGTAATGTTAGAAACTTTTCTGTGCAACAGAGGAAGTTGTCAAGTATATATACAAGAATAAGGATATATATAATATTTTATCTTCAAGTTAGTTGGGATATTAAAATGTTTTAAAATAATACCATTTCTAAATAAAATATTAAAAAACCTTTTCAAAACTTGAAAATTTTTTTATTAGGAAAAAGAGCTTTTAATATTAAATAAAAATTGTTTTTATCAATATTGAAATCTGCGAGTGTTTTTTAATTTTATATAGTTTTTTTAAAACAATATAAAATTATGTAATTAATTTTAAATTATTTTATAATTTAAAAATAATATGTCATTGACAATAAATTTAAAATACAATAAAAAAATATGTAAACAAATAAGGAAAAATACAAATAGCCCCTCGAAATTGCAGGCCTTTATTGCCCCACAACCTATATATTTTCATGTCATGGCCTCCAAGTATTTAAAATCTAGCATGCCCCTATTTTAAAAACTTTTCATTTTCCCACCACAACTCAAACCAAACGGTTATAAGCACCCAACACCTTAAAATAGCGCTCCCATTACACCGTTCCATTTTATTATTTTATCAAAAACCGTTTGATTGAATGTTTTTACAGAGCGAAGCGAGCATTTGAGAGAGTTTTAGAGAGAGAAACTCATTCAAATTACATAGAGCAATTAGGGCTCATGGTTGAAGTTAAGTCTCGTCGATTTCTTATTTATTTTAACTCATGTAGTGTTAGAAATTAATTGATGGAATAATGAATGATTAATATGTGATTTTTTTTGAATTTGTAGAGAGAGAAATGGATTTAAATGTAGGTTTTGGGATTTTAGGTTTTTTTTTTTTTAAATTTAGGGTTTATGGTTGTGTTGTTTATAATATTGTTGAGTGATTTTGTGCAATTATTATAGTTGGTTTGCTGTATTTTGGGAGAAAATTAAGATTGGTTTAACGTTCAAAGTGATGGAGAAGACGACTCGATTGGGTTTCGATAATTGTCGAACCATTGTCAAACTGTCAACCCCTTATTGAACTCATGTCGAACCCTATCGGGCTGTCAACCCATTTGCCGATTGATGGTCTAATTTTGAACACTCGTTGAACCTCTATTGGACCCTTATCGAACCGCTATCAAAACCTCGTCAAACTCTAGTCGAACCGTCGACCCATCATCAACCATAGACCCATAGGTCGATAAGTTTAATGATTCGAAAAGTCGATGATGTCTTATCGAGCCGTCAAACCTTTGGCTCGACTGTTCAATAAGATGTCTTTCAACCTATCGAACTGGTCGAACCATCTAACCATTTGAAGATTGACCTATGATGTCTAAGTCATAACAGTCTCACCTTGTGATGGTATCTGTTGCTCACGACGTCTGGTTTGTCGTCTTAAAATTGGAGTGAGGACCACTATTAACTTTACTGCATCTGGTACCACCCAATCCCCATTCATTCCACTGGCATCATAGGTGAGGTGTAAACTAGCAATATATGCTCAACTATATGCATAGGTCTACTATAAGGAGCAGTTGAAGGCAGTTTCGCATATTGACAAGTAGCCACAATGTGTTCACAAGGCATTTGGTCAAGATCAACACTCTACAGGTACACATCCTAGCATGCATGCCAACAAAAAAAGCCCCTAAACCACAATCAACCTGAAACATGCATCCACTGATAGAAGAAACATGTATGTTAGATGCTTTTTTCTTATCCTTTTAACAAGTAGCCAACTCATTTGCTTAAGGTTGATGTACTCTTTGTTTCTTATGTTTGTTTGATGTGGAAACATTCCTGCAACACTTACTGAAGATACTATTCATTAAACAATGTTCATAAGTATTATTAATAAAAGCACCTTAACATATATTTCATTCTAAATACAAAGTAAACCGACTTATAAAGATAAAGATATACCTTCTAATAGAATTCAATAACTAAAGTGATAGGTAACGGTTTTGCATCTCTTATCCTAGCTTTCTTGGACTCAGCAATGTTTGTAACATCCCAAAACTGGCACTTGACATTCGCATGCCAAATGGAAATGTTACTAACTATTTTATTCCATAAATAATAAACTAAAGAGGTATCCAAATAAATTCTACAATCTAGGGATAAACAATCCCATTATTACAACTCAAAGTCAAATATAAAAATGTTCAAACTCCAAAATATAAAGTATCAATAACTCTACTCAGGCTAAGAGTGATTTCCCCCAAAGCTGCTCTGATGGCTCAACCAACCACATCTAATGTCTAGGAAGCATACTCTGTAAAAATGGTGGTGATGAGGGGGTAAGCCATCAACTTAATAAGTAATATGCATATAGGTCCTCACAAATAATATTTACTTTGCAAAATATCATAACAAGTTCATAAAAAAACATATTCTATAGTATTTAGACCACAAAATCAATTTTGAATCAATAAATTTTTCAGATATAGAGAAACTGTTAAATAATGCTCATTAGTGAGTCATCTCATCTTGAGGATTTTTATGAAAGTAAAGACTTAACTAAAAATTACAAAAATTAATACAATATATCTAGACATGTAAATGAACTACAATGTAAAATTTGATGATTTTTGGACATCATTTAGTGGCCATCTAAAATTCACGAATTCATATGTGACTTTTTAATAACCAGTTTCTTAGCATATAGAACCGGTTTTGAAACTCCCTAACAATTATAAGTCAATATTATTTTCAAACAAATAAAGTATATAAAGACAATTGATGTGTATAGAAATCATAATCAAAAGGTTGGATCATAAATCTTTTAGTAATAATATATAAAAATTCGTTAACATGATTAAAAGGTTAGATCATAAATCTTTTGGTAATAATATATAAAAATTTGTTAAGACAACATGTCTAAAACTCATGTAAAATATTCAGTCTTTTATATAACGTTATCTACTAAGAAATAGGCTATTAACATCTCATATAAAAAAAACAACTAAAATAAAATGTATGTTAGGCTTATTGAATGTCTAAACTTGACAATAATGGTGTTCTATAACATCTAAAATAATAAGAGAAGATTTATATACATACCTCAAATACGTTGGAACCAAAGAGAATCCTAGTTTGATTAATATTATCCTTATTCAACTATTATTCACCAACCGCCATTGAATTAATAATAAAACAATTGGTTCATACCCATATAACTCTAACGTAAATAAACACTACAAGTCTTCACTTATTGAAACTCTTCTTAGCCGCATCACCTTAAAACACAATCCTAGGGCTTAACACGTTTAACTTTAAATACCTAACGCATTTTATCGTTTATATATTCTATCCATCGTAATAAAATATCCCTTGTATATAACTATTTGACTTGATAGGAAAACATATACTCTACCTTTTACGACCTTCTTAAATTATAGCAATAACTTGATCTAGGCTTAACATTTGAATTCTTTTTTCTTTTTCCTAATCACCCCTTAATCAAGCCTGATTATAGCCAATTCTAAAACTTTCCATAAAACGAAATTCTTCATATTTCTTTTTTTTTAAAATAAAATTTGAATATTACAACTATCCCCCTAAAAATAAATTTCTTTCTTTAAATTTGTTGCATGTCCTTAGACTTCAAAATATTTAGCATACTTCTTCTTTGTCTTTATCATCTAGCTTAAACTCTTATCTCCTCCATTTCTTAGCATCTCTTTATCCTTAATAAAGAAGAAAATTTGCCATGATCTTTCAATTCCTTAGATCTCAAAGTTGACACTCCTAGGTAAGTGAGCTCGATTTCCATAATAAAGCAATTTATACTAACATGGTAAATTGGTTGTCAATCTATTCTCAAGACAACATCAATATCATACCTTGCGATGACAATTTAACAAGAAATCCCCCTTCGAATGAATATCTAACCACACGAGACTTATATACTCGATCAACCAATATTTAATCGCCCATAGGAAATACAATTAAAAAAAGATCGCTTAGTGGTTTATAAGTTTCCTAATAGTAGCAATCAAAAGCATGGGATAGAAAAAGAATGTCTAACACCAAAATGAACAATGCTCTAGGTCTATAGAAGAGAGTATCTAACACCATATCATTAGAAGCCTTAGCATCTTGCTTGGTCATTGTAAAAACACGTCCCTCAGTCCTTGGCTTCTTCTACTACCTCTCATTAGGTTAGGCATTTGAAAAGTTGTCATGCCTCTTCAGACAATCTTTGAGTTTGTGATTAGCCTTTCCACAACCAAAACAAGCTCCTGACTATAATAACGTTCTCCCTCATACATCTTACCACAACATGAACAAGTGGGAAAATTCCTATAAGTTGTACCACTATTAAATCTCTTTTCATCTTACATCTTATTGTCTCTCAAGAAGTTTCCATCACGTGACCTACCTTGCCCATTCTTGTTTTGACAATTATAAGCCTTGTGTAACTCATTTTGATAATGTTCTACTATCATAGCCTGATCCACCATGTCACCATACTTATTCAACTTAAGAATTAAAAATCAAGACTTAAGGGTTGGACATAAACCTTTAAAGAAATGCCAACATTTCATGTCTTCCTTGGAAACCAAAGTAAGCACAAATCAAGACAAAACGGTGAACTCTCTTTCATACCCAACCACTGACTTGTTGCCTTCAATCAGATTAAGGAAGTATACCTCCATCTTATGGCAAACTTGATCTAGAAAGTACTTCTCATTAAGTGCATCCTCAAACATCTCCCAAGTGATCGGACCCTCCTGCAAACGAGTTCATATGAGACGAGAATTGGCTTTCTACCAATGATTGGCTTCAATTTTCAACATAAAGGTAGCAAACACCACTTTTTATTCATTAGTACACCAAATGGTTTTGAATATCTTTTCAACTCTTTCAGCCATATCTTAGCAACCAATGTGTCTACATCCCTATGAAAGGTAGACGGTCCCAATTTCTTAAATTACTCTATAGTTGCCCCAAATCCGCTATCACTAGACTTCTCCATCTTCATATCTAGGAGTGGTTCCTCCTCATACAATTCCCTCTAACAGCTTAGTTGATATTTGAAAATCTTGGTCATAGTTTGCACAGAGGAATTTGCCTTCGTGGTGGTGTTTTTAGAAGTAGTGCCAATTTCATGATTCGTACGTTGCGTATTTCTTTTTTAACATGTCATTTCTTGAATAATAGGATTGATATTGTTAGCGGTAATGTTCTTAAGACCGTAAGCCATTACTTTAACATGTTAAAGAAATATAAATCACACATAAGCAAAATAAATTCATAAAGGTTCTAAATTTTATTAATAAAGCAAAAATCCAAACAATTGTCATATGATCAAATATCTAATATCATCTAATGAGCAACAAATCCAAATCCTGATCATTGGGTAGCTTCTCTATGGCGACCTTCAATTGCTCTATAATAGGAGCTTTGCCTTCAAAAGGGGTTTCCATTTTGATTGGAAAAGGATTTGAGCTCATTATCTATCCTCATTTTTGTCAACCTCTAAGTTTGAAGCTTCTTCAATCCAATTCCCTTTGTTCTTACATGAGCCATTATGACAAAAGGGTGAATAAAATCTTAATGGTACAAGTCTATCCTTGGTAGTACCTTTTCTGTGAACACGTATCCTCTAGTTAAAGAAACCAAGCCCTGACAATGTATCTTTAAAAATCATCCTATTTCCCTAAATTCTTTTTTAGTTACTCTCTTGATGAAGTTCCAAAGGTTCTTAACGGAAACTCCTTCAAAAAAATTGTCCAACTCGGTTGATAACTCCCCACTCGATGTACTTAACCACTAACCTACTTATCTCTACAAAACAAGACTGATAACACCAAGTTAAAATCTTCAAAAGTTCAACTTTAGAAGCATTGTACAACTCCTATAAATAATTATTAGAAGAAAGTTCCTAAAGTCTATAGAATCATAACCTAGCTCTGATGCCAAAACTGTAACATGTCGAAACTAGCACTTGAAATAGGCATGCCAAATAGGAATGCTACTAACATTTTATTCCATAAATAATAAACTAAATATCCAAATAAATTCTACAAACTAGGGATAAACAATCCCATTATTTCCACTCAAAGTCTGATATCAAAAGATTCAAACTCCAAAATATAAAGTATCAATAACTCTCTCAAGCTAAGAGTAATTCCCCCAAAGCCGCTCTAATGGCTCAACTAACCAAACCTTTTATCTAGAAAGCATACTCTACAAAAATGGTGGTGACGAGGGGGTAAGCCATCAACTAAATCAGTAATATGCACATTAGTGTATATAAAGCCATACAAATAACATTCACTTTGCAAAATATCATAACAAATTCATAAAGAAAACATATACTATAGCATTTAGACCATAAAATCAATTTTGAATAAATAAAGTTTTTGGATACAAAGAAACTGTCAAATAGTGCTTATCAGTGAGTTAGATCACCTCAAGAATTTTTATAAAATTAAATACTTTACTAAAAATTACAAAACTTTGTAGAATAAATCTAGACATGAAACAAACCAACATGTAAAATTTGATGATTTTTGGGCATCATATGATAGGTAAATAAAATTGACGAATTAAGATATAACTTTTCAATAACCAAATTTTTAGCGTATAGAACTAGTTTTGAAATTCCCTAAAAATTACAAATCGATATTATTTTCAGACAAATAAAATATATGAAGACAATTGATGTGTATAGAAATCATGATCAAAAGGTTAGATAATAAATTTTTTGATAATAATATATGAAAATTCATGAAGGCAACATGTCCAAAACTCATATACAATATTCAATCTTTTCTATAACGTTATCTACCTAAGAGATTGGGCTATTGATGTATCATATAAAAAGTCAACTAAAGTGAAACATATGTAAGGCTTGTTGACTTCCCAAACTTGATAGTAATGGAGTTCTATAACATCTAAAATAATAAGAGGAGATTTATATACATACCTCAAGTATGTTGGAACCAAGAGAATCTTAGTTTCATTAATATTTTCCTCCTTCAACGATTATTCACCAACCACCATTCAATCACACTCATATAACTCTGGCATAATATAACCTACAAGTCTTCACTTACCAAAACTCTCCTCAACTACAACACCTTAAAATACAAATCTAGGGCTTAACACATTCAACTTTAAATACCTAACACATTTGATCGATAATATATCCTATCCACGACAATAAAATATCCCTTGTATATAACTAATTGACTTTATAGGAAAACATATACTCTACCCTTTGCAACCTTCTTAAATTATCTATAGCAAAAGTTTGATTTAGGTTTAAATTTTGAATTCTTTTTCTTTTTCCTAATCACCCCATAATCAAGCATGATTATAGCCAATTCTAAAGCTTTCCATAAAAAAAGAAAATCCTTGATATTTTTTCTTTTTAAAAAAAAAAACAAAATTCGAGTATTACAATTTTGGTTGTCATTAAGCTAAACCTAAGTCCAAGCAATTGAAATTAAGCATATTTTTCTATACCCACCTGACTTAGATAAGTTGTGGCTTATGCATTGAGGCCTTCTAATTGAGCGAATAATGATTAAACTCATATTCTTTATAAGCTTCAGCAACTAGGAGATACTTATTCTTGAACTTCGTCTTCAAATTACAACTTAAGTGATGAGCACAAAGCCCAAACAATACACAAGGGAAGATTTGTCTAATCGCTTTCTAAATACTTGGATGATAATTAGCGATGGTAACAAGATTAAGAATGCGTCTAATTACACCATAAATGTTTGTCATGAACCAACTTCATGACTCATTGTCACACCCCAATTACTATACATTCAGAGTGTAACAACAAATAGTCATTTAAAAGTGAACTCTGATATTTCTTCCAAAAATTTCATTAAATATCCCCAATACAGAGTTCCTAATCACAACCATAATATCTCACACTATACATGTACATCTAAAAATCAAAATATTTCTACAGTGTGTGGTTAAAATATAATACAGTAATGGTTTATGGTTGTCAAGGGAACTCTATCCGTACTGTCGAAAGTCCTCCATCTGCCTCCAAGACTATTGGTCACCTAAGGCACATAATAATTTAATGAGTAGTAAGCAAAATAAATGTGCTACAATGTTCAAAACAGTAATAATTGGGTTACAGTGCGAATACTGTTCATTTCATGGGATGCAAGCATAAATAACTTTTTAAAGAAGTCAAAAACAGTAAACACTGTGCATGACTCACGTTATAGCGCGAAGGAATTCGCACAGCGACACCAAGTTTTTGGTTTGCGACTATGTTTCACTTCCAACTTAGCGCTCATACGCCATATAGTCTGTGCTCCAGTGCCAACTTACTATCTAGACCTATTTAGGTCGATCTATTATGCACTCCTGCGCCAGTTCTGTATAATTGACCAACTTCTTAGGCCATTTTCTCACTTACCAATCACACTTCTTTTTTCACAAATTCTTGGCTAAGGCCATTACATATTCTTATTCACTATCACATAAGTAAGTTCACTTCATATAAACCTTCTTAATTCATCACATCCTCATGTGCATTCATAAATACATAGATCATTCAATCATAAGTTTTTCACAAATATATATCCATACAATAATGTACATTTCATTGCAATAAATATGCAGACACATACAATACTCGGTATCGTACTAATAACACATATCATGTCCATTTCACATAATTCAGAAGCTTCCACAGTACTAATCATAGTCACTTAGGAAATAATGCTCTCTAATCAAGGTAGGACTTTTCATATCACAATCAAATCACATATATGGGCTCATATCACATAGCCACTCATTGGCGGCATCCGTAAGCAAGGCATCGTTGCAGTAAGTATTTCTCATATTGCACAAATCCGCTATCACCCGAAGGTGACAGCCACATAGCCCTAATTAACTTTATCCTGCTACACGGAATAGATCATATACACAGAGATGCATACGCTTGAAATAACTCAAGGCTAGTCTGACAATCCGAGTGATACCAGGCCTATGCTACCGAATCCCGTATAGAGAAACACATGGTCCAGACCTCCCCTCAAACTATGAGAGCTAAGTATCCTAAGTTATGGCATGCCACTCACATATCATATTTCATAGTTCAGTCATATAAATGAAGCTCTATGTTAAGCTTCTAATCCAATCATAACTTATCACAATTCAATTACCGTAATGCTAGCATTTAACAATATCACATTACAAAATATCACATACAGTATAACACAATTTATTTTGGCCTTAGAATGGTTAGCTTACTTACCTTATAAAGCAACGTCATCGACACTTGGGTTTTAACCTAAAAACAAAACAAAACAAAATCATTTTAGGGGTCAACATAAACATTGGTGAAGTAATTCCCCTTTTTGGCTTTATTTCTATACATGCTTAATTAACGATTTCTAACAAATAGTTGTCTACTCCAAATTCAATACAAACTCATAGACAACAAACATACACCTACAATAGGTCACCTCAAAATGTTTAGAGCAAAACAAGATCATATGCCCTCTCAAAATCACTTAACTCATTAACCCAACAATTCTATCAATGTGTTCCCCTCATTGAGCAATAGAGTTTTAGAAATTTATAGGATTTGCAATCCTACTCAAATGACCACAAAATTTTACAGGCTGATACATAACATATACAATTACTACCATACCAAAAATCACAGCTTTTCAAGGAGTTTAAGTTATTCAAATTACTTCCGCTTGCTCTGTTTTGAAAGCTGAATTTTTCGGTTTTGCCAACCCAATTTTAAAAATTAACAAAAATTCAAACAGAGCGCCAATTTCAATGAAAATTCACAATCTCATAGAAAACATATAAAAAGACTTTCATACCTAAAATCAAACATTTTTACAAAGATTTAGCTCCTCAACCAATTTCGTTTCCCCTTACTTTATTTTAAAACAAGGGATGTGTAAATTTTAGGCCAGAAGTTCAAAAATTAGATAAAAAACATGTACTTCAAATTTTTGAGTGATTCCAAATTCTATATACTCCTGGACATGTCTAGTTTCATCAATAAAATTTTTAGAATCAGAAAACATTTCCTTAATTTTTAAGAATTTTCGTAATACCCACTATTCATTGTAAAAATACTTCAGACTTTAAGCTAAATTTTCATTTCCAGCTTTGTATCCTCATCCACCTACTTAGTTCCCTCCAAATCTCATGCTAAATCATGTTCCCACACAATTTCTAGCATATAAGACATCAAACCTCATAACCCACATCACAACACAAGGAAGGCTGGCAAATAATTAAATAATAACACAATGATTCTTAAGAAGAGATTAGTTCTTACCTCTTCCTTCCTTCTTCTCCTTTCCTTTTCTTGAATTCTTGATGATTTGTGTGAAGAGATTTGAGAGAGCAAAGGGCTAAAAATGTGTGAGCAAAGAGGAAAAATGATAAAATTCTAGAGACTCACTCCCTTTTATAGATAAGGATGTAGGCAAAATTGCATCTTAGTCAACACTCCTATTATTCTTTCAATTTAGCCCATCACTCTTTTTTTATTACACTACAATTTATATACATCACATACACATTAAAACACATGTATCCACTATACATAATACCATGTACACTACAAAATGTAAGTTTTACACTCATCATTTTCGGAATGACCAAAACCAATGGCAATCAAGAATATTTCATTGTTTCCATCTAGAAAGGTAGCCAAAAACATTGCACTTGAATACTTTCCCGTTAGAAATGTGCCATCAGCAATAACAATTAGTCTAATAGAAGTAGCAAAACCTAAAATGGAAGCTTCTAAGGCTATGAAAAAGTATTTGAGATGGTTCTTATGATCCGTATGTAGTGTAGTTACAGTCCTAGTACTTGTCCTCTCAACCATATAATAATATTAAAGCAAAAAAAGCTTATGTTTCTGTTGGTGTTAATGTGACATGTGGCATGCATGTGCAATGCATGTGACTAAAATTTATTTTTGTCAACTTGTGATAAAAACATGTGTGATATTCTTTCTCCTAATGTATTATGAGATATTTATTTTAGGAAAAGATTTGTTTATTGGAAAGCTTTTATAATTGGAATGCTTTTAATACTAATCCTAATTGACTTAGAATTTTAGTTGATTACAATTTCCTATTTGGATTAGGATATTGTGATATGCTTTCCTATAGTTTATTAATCATCCTATTTGAGTTTTGCAGGACTTTGATGATGATTAGCATTGTTGATTACATAAATAATATAGCTGTTCATGCCACCTATATAAAGGTGAAGCACTTAAGGCTTAAGAGTAGTGTAGAGAGTGGTGTTTTGTGTATAAAGCGTTGAGAGCACTTGAGTGACTTTGTTTATCATGATCTTCTTTGTAAAATCTTTATGATTTAGTTAGTTTAGACTGTGTATGACTCATATGCGTTGAGTAGTTGCATAGATCTAATTTGTGAGAGTTATTGAGTCGTGTAAGCTTAAGAGAGCTGAGTGATTCTATGATTCTATAACAGTTATCGTGGATATGTCTGACTAAACCATTGTTGTTAAGTCTGACGAGTCTATAAAGGGCAACATCAGAAGAGTGTGCGAAGGACTTTGGCTGTGATCAAGGGTGATCAAGTTTACATAGATTAGGTTAGTGAGTGAGCGAGTAGCTACTACTGAGAGTCCTAAGTCAAGCGTAAACACATACAACATAGTGGATTGTAACTCTTGTTGCCCGTGAATGTAGGCTAATTGATAGCCGAACCACGTAAAATTCTCTATTCCGTTATTCTTAACTATTTTAGTTACGTCTGTGATAACTAACCATACACTATGAAAACTAACAATTGGTATTAGACTGGGTTCACTGACATACTAGTGTAGATCAAGCTTTTCTTTTGCAGGTATGAAATGGAAGGACTACAAAATGGAAGTTCAGTCACTCAACCACCATTACTCGAGGATGAAAATTATGCCTATTGGAAGGTTAAGATGAAGATCTTCTTAAAGTCCCTTGATGATAGAGTTTGGACCAGCATTGTTCATGGATGGACACCACCAACAAAGACTAATGAAGCTGGTCAACAAGTTGAGAAACCTAAAAACGAATGGACTAAAGCCAAATATAGAATGTCAAGCTAGAATTCTAAGGGAATAAATGCCATCTTTAGCATAGTTAATATTCAACAATTTGGCTTGATCTCAAAATGCACAATCGCAAAGCAAGCATGAGATATTCTTGAGGTAAAGCATGAAGGTACAGAAAAGGTAAAGGATTCGAAGCTACTTACCTTGATTTCAAAGTTTGAAAATCTTATTATGCATTAATATGAGACCATAAGTGATTTTCATACTAGACTTTGTGAAATAACTAATGCTGCTTACATGTTTGGTGATGAATATTCTGAGGCTAAAAGAGTAGGAAAGATCCTTAGATCTTTACCAGATAAATTTCAGCCTAAAGTTACAGCCATTGAAGAAAGCAATAACATGAAGACCATGAGGGTTGATGAAATACTTGGTTCTCTTCAACCGTATAAGATGAGGCTGAAATCGATGAAGAAGGCAAAGAGTATTGTGTTTTCTACCACTTCAAAAAAGAAAGAATGTGATGATTTCGATGATGAGCTGATTGCGTATTTGACAAAGAACTTTGTCAAATATATAAAAAAGAATCTCAAGAAGAAAAATCCTGAGAAAGTATAGAAAGTAAAGAGCTTTGATGCAAAGAAATTTCTCAAAGAACCAGCCAAGAAGATTCAAGTTAAATCTGATAAGAAAAGCCAAGTACAATGCTTTGAATGTAAAGGATTTGGGCATATACAATCTAACTGTTCGAATTAAAAGAGAAAGATGGATAAAGGCTTGTGTGTAACCTGGAGTGATGACTTAGAAACAGATTTTGATGATGGAGAATATTCGAGTGATTTTGTTGCATTTGCTCGTAACTTGTCTGATAAAGGCAAAGCAGTCGTGTCTGACATAACTGAGTGGAACAAATCAGATAGTGATGAAATAGATGCAGAGGAGGAAGTCAATTATCAAGAGGAACTTCAATTTGCTTATAATGCACTTTAAGAAACATGGGAAAAATTGAAAGCTCAAATCAATAAGCTGCAGAAAGAGAGAGAAATTCTCAAATCTGAAAAGGCATGTGCTGAAGACTTCATGAATAAACTAGAGATAGTTATGAACTAGCAAACTAAAGAGATTGAGAAACTCAGATCTAAAATTGTAGAAGCTCATAAGTGCATTGATGAACTTAAAATTGGTTTAGCTCAATTGAGTCAAGTTTTAAGCTTTGGAAGAAAAAGCACAAATAAGCATGGCTTGGGATTCGATGAAGGTAATGTTGCTTCAACTTCCAAAACAGTTTTTGTTAAAGCTTCAACTAACATTTCAGGTTCAAGTTCAGATACTAGCTCTCAAAACTCAAAAGGTAAAGAGGTTTTTTCTTGCCCGTGAGTTCTTTTAAGTCAAGCCCAGAAAAGGTAACCAAATATGTTCCTGCTTGTCATTTTTGTGGTGCAAAAGGTCACATCAGACTTAGATGTTATAAGCTGTTGAGTCTATTACATAAGAAATCTAAACAGTTTAGATGGTTACCTAAGACTTGACCAGTTTGGGTTAAGAAACAGGTAACTGCGTGCAATATTGCATTTACTGCTTTAAAATCCACAGCTAATGATTTTTGGTATTTTGATAGTGGATGCTTAAGACACATGACAGGGAAAAAGAACTTCTTAAAAAACATCAAATCTTGTAAGGAAGGGATAGTCACGTTTGGTGATAGAACTAAAAGCAAAGTGCTAGGTAAAGGTACTTTATGTTGAAGGTTTGCCTAAGCTGGAAAATGATTTCTTTGTCTAAGGGCTGAAAGCTAATTTAATCAGCATTAGCCAAATATGTGATGACCAATTTGAGGTAAAATTTATAAAAAGTAGATGCATAGTTTTAGACAAACATGGAAATTGTATTCTTGAAGACACAAGATCAAATTACAATTGCTATTTCTTGACAAACATCAATGCATTTTCTGCCAAAATATCAGATTTAGAGTTATAGCACCAAAAGCTAGGACATATAAACTATAGGACTTAGTTAAGTTAACTAAGACTGGAGTAGATAAGGGTGTTCTTACTCTTGATGACAAACCAAATGGTATTTGTGGACCATGTCATTTAGGCAAACAAATCAGAGGATCACATAGCTCTAACACACACCTTAGCACCTCCAAGATTCTAGATTTATTGCATATGGACCTTATGGGACCAATGCAAATTGAAAGCATTGCCGGAAAGAGGTATGTATTGTTGTTGTTGATAACTTTTCAAGATTTACTTGGGTTGATTTCATTTGTAAAAATTTGACACATTTTAAGTTTTCATGAACTTATGTTTTAAACTTGAGAATGAACAAAATAGGAACATTGGAAGAATTGTAAAAATTCGAAGTGGTCATAAGAAAGAATTTGAAAATGTTTCCTATGCAAATTTTTGTAAATTTCATGGTATATCTCATGAATTTTCAGCTTCAAAGACACCTGAACAAAACGGAGTGGTAGAGCAAAAGAACAGGACTTTACAAGAGATGGCAAGGGTCATGTTGAATAGCAAAAAGCTAATGAAAAGGCTATTGGCAGAAGCTATCAGCATAGCATGTTATATCTCTAATAGAGTGTTCTTGAGACCTACAACAACACAAACCCCCTATGAGATTCTGAAAGCAAGGAAACCTAACCTCAAATGTTTTTATGTTTTTGGTTGCAGGTGCTTTATCTTGAATGACAGGGAGCAACTGGACAAGTTTGATGCCAAAAGCGATGAAAGAGTTTTTGTTAGATACTTAACTAATAGCAAGGCTTATCGTGTTTATAGCTTAAGGACCGAAACCATATAGATTCAGCTAATGTAATGTTTGATGATACTGATGATTTCTCTATTTATTCGCAGGAAAAATAGATTATTAGTTTGACAGAGGATGTAGATGATATAGAATATTCAAACTCAGTTGCTGTAGACTACAAAACTTTACAACTGATACAACCAGTGCAGTTAATTCAAATGAAACTAAACCATCAGACAATGCTGATTTGTACAAAAATCAAATAAAAGATGTTAGTATTAGAAAAGATCCTCCTCCATGGATTCAAAGGCACATCCCACAACTTCAATCATTGGAAGTCCAGAAAGCACAATGAAAACAAGAAGCAAGGTGAGAAATATGGTAAGTCATACTTGTTATGTCTCTTTAATAGGACCAAAGAATGTCAATGAAGCTTTAAAAGAAGATGTTTGGATAAATGTAATACAAGAAGAATTGAGTCAGTTTGAAAGAAACAAAGTATGGGTGTTAGTTCCTAGACCAAAAGATGCAAATGTTATAGGAACTATATGGATCTTTAAAAACAAAACTAATGAAAATGAGCAAGTCATTAGAAACAAAGCTAGATTAGTTGCACAAAGTTACACTCAAATTGAAAGAATTGATTTTGAGGGAACTTTTGCACCTGTCGCTAGACTTGAATATGTTAGGTTGCTACTTGCTATTACATGCTTGTTGAACTTTAAATTATTTCAAATGGATGTGATGATAGCCTTCTTGAATGGCTATCTTAACGAAGAGACTTATGTTGAACAGCCTAAGGTATTTATTGATCCTAAACATCCTAATTTTGTATATAAGCTTCTTAAAGCATTACATGGTTTGAAACAAGCTCCTAGAGTTTGGTATGAGAGATTAATTAGCTTCTTAATTCAAAGAGGCTACACTAGAGGAAGCAATGACAAAACTTTATTCATTAAACATGCTTTAACTTATTTCATTGTTACTCAAGTGGATGTTGATGATATAGTCTTCGGTTCCACAAAGAAAGTCAAAGCTAATGAATTTGTTGAGCTAATTTAGAGTGAATTCAAGATGAGTATGGTAGGTGAGTTGAATTTCTTTCTTGGTTTACAAGTGAAGCAACTTGAAAGTGGAATATTTATTTCACAATCAAAGTATGCTAAAAACTTGGTAAAGAAATTCAAACTAGACAAGGCCAAGGCACTTCAAACTCCTATGAATACTAACATCAAACTAACAAAAAAGAATGCAGGTAATGATGTTGATTCAAGCCTTTACAGAGCATGATTGGAAGTCTCCCATACCTAACTAAAGCAAACCAAATATCAGTTTCAGTGTTGGCTTATGTGCTCGTTTTCAGTCATGTCCAAAAGAACTACATATATCAGCTATGAAGAGAATTATCAAGTATGTTCATGGGACATCTGATTTGGAATATGGTTTATTAAGGACACAAATACATGTCTTGCAAGTTATAGTGATATAGATTGGGCAGGAAACGTAGATGATAGGAAAAGCTCTTCAGGTGGTTGCTTTTACCTAGGCAATAACCTGGTTTCTTAGCATAGCAAGAAGCAAAATAATATCTCATTATCTATAGCAGAAGCTGAACATATAGATGTTGGAAGCTGCTGCACTCAATTACTTTGGATGAAACAAATGATAAGTGACTATGGTATTAATCCAGATTCAATAACCTTGTTTTGTGATAACACTAGCGCGATTAATATCTCAAAAAATCAAGTCCAACATTCTAGAACTAAGCACATTGATATAAGGCATCATTTCATGAGAGAGCTTATTGAATCCAAAAAAATTCACATTGAACATATCTCTACCAAGAATCAACTAACTGACTTGTTTACTAAAGCACTTGATGCACTGAGATTTGAAAAACTAAGAAAAGCCATAGGCATTTGTCAGTTATCTGCATAAACACTGTGTTTAGTTATATTATTTATATCTGCAACATCATTAGTCAATTTTTTAACTTAAGCTTGATTGAGCTACTTTGATTGTTTAACTTTACTGGTAATTTAATGTCAAAACTAGAGAGGGTTACTAGTTATGATATGTGAAAGCTAGCCTTAGAGAATAGCTTCAATATATCTGGCAAATATGTTAAGGCAACCTACTCTAATAGAAAAAGGCTACCTCATTTCATGTGTGAAAGCTACTAGTTTTATAGCAATAATTCTTATTGAAATTAATATTTATGTGCGTAAGAAGCATGCTCATGTTGACTACTCAACAGAATTGAATGTTAAGATGATAAAAATTGATGTTAATATGAGTTTAATCAACTCTGGTACATGCTTGTTTTTAAAATGACTTTATGAAACTCAGATATTTCAGTTATGTAAAGTTTAATTGTTTTCAGTTATGTGCAGTATAACTTTCAACCACTGCTTCATTTTTGACTCTGTTTTATTTTCTTATGTGTTAATGTGTCAATAAGATGAGCCACGTCAGCGAGGTCATTTTGAGGGAAAGATTGTTTAGTGGCAGGAAGCTTTTGGTGATTTAAAAAGCTTATGATTCTATAAGATTTAAAATTGCCTTACTGAATGAGCATTTTCAAAAATTATTTTTGGAAATTGCTATAATTAAGAGATAAAAATATGTGCAAAGAGATATTTTCTCTTTCTTCAATTTTGGAAAACAAGTTTTATTCAAATATGAATTCTTAAAATTCGGATTGGATTGGGATTTTGTGCTAGTTATATCACACTTGGATATTACTTCTTGATTATTTAAATTCCATATTTGTTTTTATCTCTTCATTAACCCTAAAATCGCAGCAAAGCTTCTTTTTTTCTCTAACCATCGTGGCCAAACACAAAGCTACAACTCCATCTTCTTCAACCGAAACCGAAACCACTAGCTCTTCTTCATCTTCTAACTCTTCAACTAAAGAGGAATCAAGCTAGAAAGAGAAGCAAGTTCAACAAGAACAACAAGCAAACCCAAAAATCGAACCAGAGCAGCCATCTTCGACAAAACCAGAGCAATCATCCACTGAAGAACCAGATTCTTCTTCAACTCCACCAATTCCAGTCAATCCAGCTATGAGTGAGGATGATAATGCCATGCTTGGTGAGGTGCGAGACCGTGTCAATCCTTATAATCACAAGTTCTTGAAGCGAGAGAATGAAATAAGATTTGGGTGATACATTTCAAAGAGAAAGATTCATGTTGATAGGCCTATCAAAGTTGATGACTTTGATAACTATTAGCCTAGAGAGATGATTGAATCCAGACTCTCGATAAGGACGGTAACAAATTTGACTCCTCTTGTTAAAACTCTTATTCAAGAATTCTATGACAATATTTTGTCATGCATTGATGATCTTAGGAGTTATTATTATCATAAGGTTTATTATAGATGGAAGTTGATTAGATTTTCTCCGAATGTCATAAACCAATTTTATGAAATTCCTATTGCATTTAGCATACTGTTGGCAATGAATTGAATATGAGTGAGGTCACATATGAGCTAACTAGAAGTAGAAAGGTTCATTGGGATCCACATGATGGCATAGATCAAAAATATTTGATTTTGAAATATCGTTTGTTGCATAAAATCACTCAATTTAGTTGGTTTCCATCCACACACCAAAATAAAGTTATAGAGGATAGAGCGAAGTTTCTTGACTATCTTGGAACAAATCGACAATTAATCTTGGATTATGGATGTGCAATTACATAGTACAAATTGCAACTTATCAATCTTATCAAAACTGTTAGTTTTGCCTTGTTTAATTCATGCATTATTGATACAAAATGAGATTGCATTAGAGGATGATGAGATTACTGAAGAAATTCTACCAGCCCTCAAAAAAGGTTTCATGACAATGATTAAAAATGTTCCTAAGGGGGAGGAAATACCTCGGAGACAACCCAGACAAAGAAGAAATCCCAGACCAGATCAGATGGCATTTATCCCATAACAACTTACTCTAATCACTTCTTCTTTAGCTGATCTTGTACAGGGAAATCAAGCTATCAAGGACAAGCTGCGAAGTCTAGAAGAGAAGCTTGAGAGCAAATCCAGTGGTGACCAATCTATGAAGAAACGAAAGAAGAAAGACAAGCAAAAGAGTAAGAAGAAAGCCAAACCAGTTGCTGAAAAGTCTTCTTCAAAATCTACAACTGACTTTCCCAAACCATCAAAACCTCTATTAACTCCTATTACATCTCCAACCCATGCCACACAGCAAGCTGCTGAAACCTTGGTTGATATTTCATAGAAGACAGAAACCACTGTAGAGAGACAAGCTTGCGAGATCCGTGAAACGGTTGCTGCAATTGCTACCTCAACTAAAACTACTCCAGTGTCCACTCTTATTGAAATTACTCCATAACCTGTGCTTAAGCAATTCAAAACCACTGCTGGCCGATCAAAATTACCCCCTCAAAGCTGCCGTGCCCAAGTCTGCTAGACTTAACTAAATTCGACTTAACTGCACCTGATTTCATTGCATTTTCTTTATCTTTTATTGATAGGTGTCTATTTAGGTATCATTTTCATATCAATTCATCTATGTTTCTTTGCTATAATCCTTGGTATTTTTATGTTTTTGTGTGGTTTTGATGTTTGTAGGAGTTTTGGAGGAACTTGCACCAAAGTGAAGTAAAACCCTTCATTTTCACCTCTGCTAGTCAACCATCTTCTCGGATTTAATTGTATTGATATACAATGAACCCGATACATGTTATATACCGTTGGAAAGCTCTCGAAGTCTATTTTCTAGAGAAATTTACGGTTCATAAATCCATTCAGTGTACCGAAAGTTATAATCAAAACAGTGTGAGAAGTGTAGAAATGTAATTCCACAAATCACTGTAGCATGTATAATACGGGACACTGTAGCAGGTTACTGTAGCAGAGTATATAAACACATTTTAGGGTTTTATTTTGATAACTTGAAGAGGGGGAGAACGTGTAGAGGCTGCATCTTTGGATTTCTCTCATCTCTTGGAGTTCTTGAAGGAGATTGAAGGCTTGGAAAGAGGAAGAACTACAAATCCTAAGAGATTTCATCAGATTTGCTAAGTTTATCATTTCCCTTTCATCTTCTGGAATTTATGTATTGTATTGTATTTATGACGTTTTTGAACATGTGTAACTGAATCTGAATTGGTTGAGGGTGATTTCAAAGCCCTTGATATGGTTTTTGTGAGTTGATTGTGTAAGAAATTGTTATCCAATTCTCTAATTGAAGTTGCTTGTATTTTCCCATATCTAATGCTTATGATTGCTTACTGATTGTATTTGGAATGGCCAACTGAATATAATCTGTTGTTGTCTATTGCTAGATTAGAAATCTTGATCCGTAATTGTCATGAATTTCCAATCATTAGTAGCAAAATTGTGATCAGAGATTGCAATTGGAAAATACAACCTAGGTTAAATAATCCGAACTTGTGTGATTATTGCTTAGATCAACCTATCTTTCTCATCGTAATGCTTCCATTGAATTAAACTCAGAGAGCTTGTTCTAGGTTGTTTAATGGATAGAGATTAAATAAAGAGCTTGTTTTATTTAACAACAAAGTAAGGAAAGATTGGGATAATAGAGCTTGTTGTTATCTACGGTTGATAATTTTAATGGTGTAATTGGATGACAATTCTATGATTAATTCGTAAATCCATATCTTGTGGCAGAGAAGGATCCCTTGACCAGATTTCTCTCATTGATCTTTCATTCAAATTAACTTATGTTTTGTTATTCTTAATTTGCATTCTTATTTCATTTAGTTAATCATTCAACAAAACCCCCATGTTTAGTTTATTGTTGCTGAAAAATAACAAATTTAATTAGAATCAATCCTCGTGGGAACGATATCTACTTATCACTTTATTACTTGTGCGACTAGTATACTTGCTAGTTTTGAACGCATCAAGTTTTTGGCGCCGTTGCCGGGGATTGATTTTCTAATCGATTTGTTGTTTTGTTTTTATTGTTAATTCCTATTTTTGTGTGTTTTTCTTTTCTGATTGTTTGTGTTTAGGCGACATGGCAGTAAACTTCCAACAATTCAATAGCCGATTTGAGCCACAATTACATTGGAGTGTAAATGAGGTAAGCACTCAGAACATTGAACAACAACTTTCTGAGCTAACTTCTCTTGTGGAAAACATGGTTGTAGGAGATATGCAGAAATCTTATGCATGTGGGTATATTCTACCATGGAGCATCCAATCGACATGTATCCAACTTTACAAGAAGAATATATGGAACAAGCCAATACCATGGGTGGATTTCCAGGACAAACAAGGCAATTGTATGATCCCTTCTCTAACACTTACAATGCCAGATGGGGAGATTACCCTAATTTTAATTACTGGAATCATCAACCAATCGCCCCAAATGCCATACCAAATCGGCCACAAGGTTTTAATCAACCTATAGTGCAGCAACCATTTCAAATGCAACCACCACCAAGGCCACAACCAGCACCACAACCAGCTCCAAAAAACTCAGGTATGTCACTCCAGGATATTGTTAATGCACTTGCCACTAACACAATGCAATTCCAGTAGGAAACTTGGGCAAGTATCCAAAACCTGGCAAATCAAATGGGACAATTGGCTACTAGCATGAGCAAATTCGAGGGCCAAAGCTCAGAAAAATTATCTTCTCAAACGGTATCAATCCAAGAGAGAATGCTTGTGTGATAACTTTGCAAAATGGAGAGCAATTAGATGTCCTGCCAAAGAAATCACAAACGGATGAAGGAGATGACACCACTTCCACCATGAACAAAACACTGACTTCTCAGGTAAATCCTATAACTCCCATTCCTTCATATGTTTCTCCTCCACTTTTTCCTAGTAGATTTGCAAAATCGAAGGAGGAACAAGAACAAGAAATCATGGAAACTTCTCACAAAATTGAGGTAAATATACCACTTCTGGATGCTATCGAGCAAGTACCTCGTTATATAAAATGTCTCAAGAAGTTATGCACTAGCAAGAGAAAGTTAAAAAGAAATGAGAAAGTAAGTGTAGGGGAAAATGTTTCAGCTGTTCTACAAAGAAAAATTCCTCAGAAATGCAAAGATCCAGGTATAGTCACCATTCCATGCACCATTGGTAAAACCAAGTTTGAAAGAGCTATGTTAGATTTAGGAGCATCTATTAATGTCATGCCATATTCTATTTATGCTTCTTTAAATCTTGGACCTTTTGCGAAAACTGGTATTACCATTCAACTTGCTGATCATTTTAATGCATATCCCAAAAGAGTTGTGGAAGATGTGCTTGGGCAGGTGAATCAATTGGTTTTCCTAGCAAACTTCTATGTCCTTAAAATAGAGGATGAAACATCTACTAATCCAACACCGATTCTTTTAGGGAGACCATTCTCGAAAACTGCTAGAACCAAGATTGATGTTCATGGTGGCACTCTCACCATAGAGTTTGATGGCAAGGTTATCCGTTTCAATATTTTTGAGGCAATGAGGTACCCTAGTAACTTACATTCTATTTTTGCAGTTGACGTTATTAATTCTTTGCCACAACAATGTTTTGAGTTAACTCGCAAGAATGGATTGGATGTAGCTATTAGTGAGCAAATAGGGACAGAAAATTCGAAGGAATCAAGAATTTTTATACAAGTGTCCAAACAAATAGAGGAAGTTATGGCAAGCTTAGAGGAGATCATAGCTATAACCACAAATAGGTATGATGTTTTGTACATTGAATTGCCTTTATCTAATGAGAAACTTCTTCCTTCTGTGATGAAAGTAAATACCTTGGAGCTTAAGCCACTTCCAGATTATTTGAAGCATGTGTTCTTAGGTGACAAAGATCCTTTGCCAATTACAATAGAAATGGGCCTTGCACCACTAAAAGAAGAGAAACGCGTCCGAGTACTTAGAGATCACAAAATAGCTATTGGGTGGATGATTGCTGACATCCAAGGCCCAGCCATATGCATGGACCGTATCTTGTTAGAAGAAGGATCCAAGCCCATTAGTGAAGCACAACGGAGATTGGACCCTTCTATGATGGAACCAACATCGGACTGAGGACGTTAAACCAAGCGCTTATTGGGAGGCAATCCAATGTTTCTGCAAAATAAATAAAAGAAAAGAAAAGAAAAATAAAATAAGGTAATAATGATTGATTTTTGTGTATCGAGGAGATTCCTTTCATAGGCTATCAAATTGATCAGGTTTTATCTCTCTTTGCCATCTATCTTATTTATTTTATTTATTTTATTTATTTTCGAATTTTGTTTGCTATTGTGTTGTTATCTCTTTTATGTGTCTTTAGTTTCGTTTTTGCTCTTTTCTTTTCCTTCCTTTTGTTTAATTTAATTATTCTGTACTTCGAATTCATTTGTGCAAAAGCTTGAGGAAACATCCAAACGGGAGTTGAAGTCATTGCTCAAAGGTTTGAATCGTGCATATCTGGGAGAAGAACAAACTCAATCGCATTATCGGTAATATCTCTCCTTTTCTCCTCTTCAATGGATGCTGATATCTTTCTATCGAACCTTCGTAAATATTTCCCGTCACTTCCTCAAAATGCTGTGTTTAAAATTTATAAAGTACGGATGACTAGACTTTGGGCGTTGATGCTTCTAAAAGTGCCTGCGGATATCCGATGGCTTATCGAAGCCAAGGTGAGATTGTCCGGTGAGCCTGACATTAATCTCGCAAAATTCATGCCTGGTCTAGGAAAGAGCTACTACGCCAAGAGGCGAAGAGCGAAAAGGTTACAAGTATGTTTTAAATGTGCTAGATGGAATTGTAACCAGACTTGTCGTTCATTAGGTTTTGCGTCCAGGAATAGAGAAGAAAAACTTTCATTTATTAAGAATGGTTTGGGTAATGAGTCGCTGGATAATGTTTTGTTAACTCTCGAGTCACATTCTTGTGGACTTGTTCAGCGTGAATTACTTAATTTATGGACACAATTTCGTGATGAATTGCAGTGTTATAGTATAGGGAATCTGACTAAAAACGACCATGTTTGCCAGTTTATAAGAAAACTGGATGGGAAGCAAATCCCCGACTCATAGAAGGCGTTTCAGCCGTTACTGGACGTAAAACCAGAGGAAGAGGTGAGCCACAATCACAACTACTTGTATATTTGAATGTGTGTTGTTGTTGTAGAATTTTTTTTCTTGTTTCGTTTGATCTGATTATCAATGTTGTTTTTGTGTTGTTGTTGTTTGTTGATTTTGTTTGTTTTAATTTCTAGTTTTCTTTTTGACAAACCATATGACTACCCTATGGCATAAGTACACGTGGGAGACAAGTGTGGAGGTTTTGTCAACCTCCACCGAAAGTGTATCTCTATTTTTTATGCTTCACGTGGGAGACAAGTGTGGGGGTTTTGTCAACCCCGCCGAAAGTGTATCTCCATTTTCCATGCTTCACGTGGGAGACAAGTGTGTAGGTTTTGTCAAACCTCGCCGAAAGCATATCTCATTTTTTCAAATTTTGGGGCGATAAATCTGCATCGAGCAACACCCACCGAAATTATGTCCCCATGTGTCAAATTTGAGAGTTTTACGTGTGTGTATATATCCATTCTCTATATTTTCAAATGTCATTATTATAAACTGTCTTACACTTGAGAAGCATATTACCTAACGTGCATCATTGTCTTACACAAGGTTAGAGCACTTGTAGAAATGGAGAAAACACCAATTCGGCGACTCCAAAATATATGCATATTTTGTGGATCGCAATTTGGTAAAGATGGAGAGTTTACAACAGCAGCTCTTGATCTTGGTAGGACATTAGCTGCGAGGGGTATTCAATTGATTTATGGAGGGGGTAGTCTTGGGTTAATGGGGTGTGTGTCGACAGCTGCATCCTTGGGAGGAAGTAAAGTTCTCCGCATTATCCCTAAACCATTAGCTGTGCGAGATATCGTAGGCAACACAATCGGGGAAGAGTTACAAGTCTCTAGCATGCATGAGCGTATTGCACATATGGTTATTAAATCTGATGCATTTATAGCTTTGCCTGGTGGTTATGGTACATTAGAGGAGATATTTCAAATCACCTCTTGGGCACAGCTAAACATCCATCGAAAACCCATTGGTTTGTTAAATGTCAATAATTTTTTTGACGGTTTGTTGTCTTTTCTTGATCAAGCAGTAGAAAAAAACTTCATCTCACTGTCAGCGAGGCAAATCCTGGTTACAGCTTCAACTACAGGGGAGTTAATTGACAAACTACAAGAATTCGTCTATTCGCATGATCCAACAACGGCTCGGATAGATTGGTTTGGAGAAGGCAATAAAAGGCGTAGACTGGATTTAACGCTCCATCTGTAATCTCTATCTATTGGTTTGCTTCGTTTTTGTTTACTTTCTTTTTAGTGTGTTTATTTGAGATTTTTCATGTCATTTCTTTTGAGTTTTTTCATGTTATTTCTTTCGCCCCAGGTAATATTTTCTAATCATGGCTTTTAGAGTGGTGGCTTAAAAAGTTCAATTCCTCTTGAAACGCATTATGGATCTCTTCAATCCATAATGGTTGAATAAGGAGGCTAACTTCTAAACTTTTTAGACCCATTCTAACTGACTTATTTTTGTTTGCTGGCTTGTTGGACTTTGTTATTTTATGAGTGAGTTTAGTTTTGTGTAATTTAGAGTTGTTGTGTGTTTTTGTCTTTATCAGTTTCGATTCGAAAAAAAAAAACATTGTGGAAAAACCTGAGAATGGCAGAATATGGGGTTCCTTAACTCTTGAAATGCATTCTCTCTAAATAAATGATAGGTGTTTATTTATGTATTACTTTCATATCAATTCGTCTATGTTTCTTTGCTATATTCCTTCGTATTTTTATGTTTTTGTGTGGTTTTTATGTTTGTAGGAGTTTTGGAGCAACTTGCACAAAAATGGAGTAAAACCCTTCATTTTCACCTCTGCTAGTCAGTAATCTTCTCGGATTAATTGTATTGATATACAATGAACCCGACGACATGTTATATACCGTTGGAAAGCTCTCGAAGTCTATTTTCTTGAGAAATTTACGGTTTATAAATCCATTCAGTGTACCAAAAGTTGTAATCAAAACAGTGTGAGATGTATAGAAATATAATTCCACAAGTCACTGTAGCATGTATAATACGGGGCACTGTAGCAAGTCACTGTAGCAGAGTATTTAAACACATTTAGGGTTTTATTTTCATAACTTGAAGAGGAGAGAACGTGGTGGAGGCTTCAGCTCTGGAATTCTTTCATCTCTTGGAGTTCTTGAAGGAGAAAGGAAGCTTGGACAGAGGAAGAACTACAATCCAAAGAGAATTACATCAAATTTGCTAAGTTTTTCCCTTCCCTTTCATTTTCTGGAATGTCTCCATGTTGTATTGTATTTACCACGTTCTTAAACATGTGTAACTAAATCTGAATTGGTTGAGAGTGATTTCAAAGCCCTTGATATGGATTTTGTGAGTTGATTGTGTAAGAAATTGTTATCCAATTCTCTAATTGAAGTTGCTTGTATTTTCCCATATCTAATGCTTATGATTGCTTACTGATTGTATTTGGACTGGCCAACTAAATATAATCTGTTGTTGTCTATTGCTAGATTAGAAATCTTGATCCGTAATTGTCTTGAATTTCTAATCATTGTAGCAAAATTGTGATCAGAGATTGCAATTGGAAAATACAACCTAGGTTAAATAATCCGAACTTGTGTGATTATTGCTTAGATCAACCTATCTTTCTCATCGTAATGCTTCCATTGAATTAAACTCAGAGAGCTTGTTCTAGGTTGTTTAATGGATAGAGATTAAATAAAGAGCTTGTTTTATTTAACGACAAAGTAAGGAAAGATTGGGATAACAGAGCTTGTTGTTATCTACGGTTGATAACTTCAATGCTGTAATTGGATTACAATTCTATGTTAATTCACAAATTCATATCTTATGGCAGAGAAAGAACCCTTAACCAAGTGTCTCTCATTGAATTTTCAATTCATTTAATATTGTGTTGTGTTATTCTTTACTTGCCTTAATATTTCATCTAATTAATCAATTCAACAAAACCCCCCTTATTTAGTTTATTGTTGCTGAAAAATAACAAATTCAATTAGAATCAATCCTCGTGGGAACGATATCTTACTTATCACTTTATTACTTGTGCGACTAGTATACTTGCTAGTTTCGAACGCATCAAGTTTTTGGCGCCGTTGCCGGGGATTGATTTTCTAATCGATTTGTTATTTTGTTTTCATTGTTGATTCATATTTTTGTTTGTTTTTCTTTTCTGATTGTTTGTGTTTAGGCGACATGGCAGTAAACTTCCAACAATTCAGTAGCCGATTTGAGCCACAATTACATTGGAGTGTAAATGAGGTAAGCACTCAGAACATTGAACAACAACTTTCTGAGCTAACTTCTCTTGTGGAAAACATGGCTGTAGGAGATATGCAGAAATCTTATGCATGTGGGGTATATTCTACCATGGAGCATCCATTCGACATGTATCCAACTTTACAAGAAGAATATATGGAACAAGCCAATGCCATGGGTGGATTTCCAGGACAACCAAGGCAATGGTATGATCCCTTCTCTAATACTTATAATGCCGGATGGGGAGATCACCTAATTTTAATTACTGGAATCATCAACCAATCGCCCCAAATGCCATACCAAATCGGCCACAAGGTTTCAATCAACCTAGAGTGCAGTAACCATTTCAAATGCAACCACCACCAATGCCACATCCAGCACCACAACCAGCTTCACAAAACTCAGGTATGTCTCTCCAGGATATTGTTAATACACTTGCCACTAACACAATGTAATTCCAGCAGGAAATTGGGGCAATTATCCAAAACCTCGCAAATCAAATGGGACAATTGGCTACTAGCATGAGCAAATTCAAGGGCCAATGCTCAAAAAAATTATCTTCTCAAACAGTGATCAATCCAAGAGAGAATGCTTGTGCAATAACTTTGCAAAGCGGAGAGCAAATTCGAAGTGGAGAGCAAATGGAAACTGGGGCAAGTATCCAAAACCTGGCAAAGAAATCACAAAATGATGAAGGAGATGACACCACTTCAACCATGAACAAGACATCATCTTCTAAGGAGGAATAAGAACATGAAATCCTGGAGACTTTTTGCAAAATCGAGGTAAATATACCACTTCTAGATTCTATCGAGCAAATACCTCATTGTACAAAATGTCTCAAGGAGTTATGCACCAGCAAGAGAAAGCTAAAAGGAAATGAGAAAGTAAGTGTGGGGGAAAATGTTTCAGCTGTTCTACAAAGAAAAATTCCTCCGAAATGCAAAGATCCAGTTGACATTATTGATTCTTTGCCACAACAATGTTTTGAGTTAACTCGCAAGGATGGATTGGAAATGGCTATTAGTGAGCACATAAGGACAGAAAATTCCAAAGAACCAAGAAGGTTGATACAAGTGTCCAAAGAAATGGAGGAAGCTATGGCATGCTTAGATGAGACTATAGCTATAACCACAAACAGGTATGATGTTTCGTACATTGAATTGCCTTTATCTAATGAGAAACTTCTTCCTTCTGTGATGAAAGCCAATACCTTGGAGCTTAAGCCACTTCCAGATTATTTGAAGCATGTGTTCTTGGGTGACAAAGATCCTTTGCCAATTACAATAGAAAAAAAGTCAATCATCAACTTTATGAAAGTTTTTACATGTCATACGTCTATCACATTACACAATTAATTTTATAATTTTATGATAGTTTTTACATGTCATACGTCTATCACACTAGGTAAATAATTATTTAATAATCCTTAAAAAAATTTTGCCGGAAATTATTTTTTATTTTTAGTTTGAAATTTTTTGAGGGAAAATTGTTTTTTTTTTTTGGATTCCAATTTAATTTTGGCAGAAAATTTTTGTGGGTAAATTATGTTATTTGTGACAGAATTTATTATTAGTATTTTCTATCACAATATTTAAATTTAGTTATGCAGAACTATAATTTTTTATTTTATTTATACATTCTTGTGTCTAAAATTCATTTACAAATTTAATATGAACTAAAAATTAAAGTGCACATCCAATTGAGTCCAAAAATTTTTTATAGTAATGACATCCACATAATAATATAGAGAAAAGTTGCATAGATCATGTATATCATTACTAATACATAAGCTAAATCATTAGTAACTATCAACAACAAACTATGATTGTAATTCAAATCCAGAAGCAACAACAAATGATAGCCAGCCAAATTAAATTTGGAGTTCACATAACAAATTTCAGAACCTATTAAGTAGGTCATTGACTAGTTAATATCAAAATCTTAATCTATTCCTCATATCAATGGGTTATAGCTAGATTGAAAGAGCTTCGAAGGATCACAAAGAAGATGGCATCATACAGTTTCTCCTGTTTTAGGTTCTTGCGACATAAGCAATCAAGTTAATAGTAGAGCTCCCCTTTCCACTGGTGTAAATGCCACGAGGAGCTAGCTTGTGTATATATTGCAGCAACTGGGACTTACTGGTTCCAGGATCACTAACAAAAAGGGTATTGATATCACCACGGAAGCTAGCAACCAGATGGCAACTTCAAATCATTCCCGCCGAAAAGCTACATTGAGTCAGTAAACTAGCCATGAGCATCACAGCAGAATGATGACGTAAAGTCATATAGAAAATGGGAATATCAAGAAAGAAGTAATATACTGTTGAATATACAGTTGAATGCAGTATAGAAAAAGGGAATATCACAGTACTGTTGAATGCAGAGAAAGATTGAATCTGCTGATACTCATTCAACACATTGACATCTGCATTCAATATGCATGGAATAAACTTTCCACATTGGTTGTAGCATCCAATTTTTACATTTCAAAGTGAAAAAAAAAAGATTCTACATGAAATTTTTCCACATTCAATTTTCACTATGAGGCTATATTCAATTTTTGCAATTTAGTTTGTGCTGCTGTAACTTTGTATTTCTTTCTATAGTAAACACAGGTTCAATTTGAAGCAATGAACTTCAAAACAAGAAGAACGCGGAATTCATTAACAAATTTTCAACCACCAGTAATGTTGTTTACATTATTTCTATTTCATAGCAATTTGGGGTCAATGTAGCCAGCCGTAAGAGAATTTTAAGACTAATCACAGCTGCAAAGAAATTTGCAGCTGTAAAGAAATTACATTATGTCTATAAAGATTTCCAAGACACAAGGCACAGAAATTTGAATGTATGTTTGCTTTTTGTAATGATCCTTTTAGAACAAAAGATAAAAGTTAAGAGATACAATTAAATCAAGAGGCATTATCAAAATTAAAGCACAGGAAAATAGCCTAACTGATGCCAATATCTATATCTATCATGCCTATAAGCATGGACAAATGCACAAGTGAGCATCCTACGGTGAAGGAGACTGCCCATTGAGCAAACTGGGCTAGTAGGAAAATAGATAAATTTGCCAAATAAAATAATAATTCTAAACTCATTGCAGTCCACATTTCACTAAAGTAGCATTACAATTCAATTAATTCTCAATAGCAAATCTATTAAACAACTAGAATGACAACTCTTTCATACTTAATTGATCAGTAAAAGATATCCTGAAGATCGATCAATTTCAGCGAGAATGCATAAACAGTCAGTATTGCCAAACAAGCAGATACTCAAATCATTCAGAAGACAGCTTAAGAACCACTTACAGAGGAGACTTAACACTACTATGGTTCCAGAACCTATATTGAAGGCCATACCTGACTGGGTTGAGATCCAGCTGATGCAAGAGCAGTATCAGCAGAGTCCAATGCAGCAGCCACTGTCTTCTCAGCTTTATCAGATGATGATTTTCTCTTCCATAGCCAACCTCGGCGGTCCATCTCAACCCATAAACAATCCATAAACAATAGATATGCAACAACAACTTGCTAACTAATCATTCCTGTAGACATCACCATAAATTAAAAAATGCCAACAATGAATAAAAACATTGTGATTGAGGCTCCTATACCTAACCACCCATTCTCTTAAGTGAAATTGAAAAAATAATAATAAGCAGAGTTCAGTTCCCTAAGAATCTCTTGTTGTTCAGTCCATTCCATACTGGCACTAAGATAAGCAGCAAGTATATTTGCCTATTGTACAAATAAATGGAGAAAAGCACCCACTCTTTGATAAGAAGCTGGAAGATGATCCAAATTAAAAGAAACAAGTGCGTAAATCAGTAAAATAGCAAATATTACCTCCAGTAGATGCATTATTTGATCTTGGATAAGTGATACAAGAGGAGAAATCACCAATGTTATCCCTGGACACATAAGTGCAGGGAGCTGAAAGACAACAAAATAGAAATGTTTGATATCCTATGTTTCGAAGCAGAAAAAGTTTAACATTAGAGTTAATAAAATATTAAAATCATAAGAAAACTCTTCCAATAAGAAGCTGAACTTGAAAAAGTTATTTGCCAAAATTTTTATGATGCTGGCACCACTTAGTCTAAGAAAAAAGTTGCGAGGGCACCAGTATGATTGCTTCTAACAATTTTTAATTCTAATCTCTCCTCCAGGTGCAGAATTTTACAAAACAAGACAATGCAGTAAAGAAATTTATAATACCCAAAAAAATTCTTTGATAAATGTATTTCTTCAGGCCTAATTTTTTTTTCTATCTTTGGTACTTACATATTTGGTTTTTATACACTTCTGTAACAAATCTAAACTGAATTTTCAAAAAACAAAAAGAACACTGATGAAAGAGTATTAGGGGTAGATGGAGGGACTGAACCTGTTCTGTCGAAGCTTCTCTGTCTGTGCTGGACTCAGGTCAGCAGCATTGTCAAGCAGTTTATTTGATATGGCAATCAACTCGTCCTTCATTTCTTGCACATGAATAGCAGCTTCTGGGCAAATCCCTAGCTGTATGAATCTCAAAATCAGGTACATAAGAATAAAAGAAGAATGAGATCAAACTAAGACAGAAAAAGATACAAATGATACGCATACCTTAACTCCATGATTACAGTATTAAAGACACAAAATCAGGTATTAAAATTGACTTCCATAAAACATTAGAAATCTCTATCATTCATATCATTTGGACTTTCCTTCTCCATCTTCTCAACATGCGTGTCCCTAACAAGCACAAAAAATTAAAAAAAAGAACACAAGAAAACCACAACAGAAGCAGCAGGAGCAGAAACAAATAAAATAAAATAAACCTTACTTGTGAAATTTATTAGAAAAAACATAGAACTTCCTCAGCGAATTACTACAAAGAGCTCGAATTCTATTGTAAACGGACAAGTTCTTCTTCTTAACTTCATCCAACATGCAAGGCTTGTTTGTCTTTCTCGAAGCATTTAGACAAGCCAAATGTAATAAGATTAAAAGCTGCAATATCGCAAACCGGTTTTAAATTTCCATAAATCAATAGGCAAAAACACCCAAAATACCAAAAGCTTAGACATTACACAGTATTTCACTATAGCAGAACATCATGAAATGTAAAATCTAGTTCTCATCTCCTAGTCACCAATGAAAAAGCTATCATGCCTTAGTTCATGGGGGGTCATACCTATTGCTTCTCTCTCACTTTCAACTCATCCAAGTCCCTCAGGCACTCAAACCTAGAATCAACGACCAGAAAACTCAAAATCTCATCCCAGTTGCAATAGCCAAATCCAAGTAAACCCATCCAAACACTTATGCACAGAACACAACTACAAAACTCAACCCAACCTCCACAGCGTCGACCATCGATTTGAACAGCACCAAATCAATCACTAAATAGAACTCCCAGCCACCAAGAAATAAGTAAAATCGCACAATAATCCTCAAGAAATAAAAATTAAAAACAAAAAACTAAAATAACCAAGGATTAGCAAATGGTTGTGGGTTAGAGAGCTGTTGTGGTGGGCAAGAGAGAGAGAGAGAGAGAGAGAGAGGGAGATCGAGAGAGACACAGAGGGCAGCTGTATGGGGCGGCGGTTGATTGTGGTGGTTGTGTCGGTTATGGCAGTGGGAGGAGAGGTTGAGAGAAGAGAGAAGAGAGACAGGGACAGAGAGCGAGAGAGAGACGTGGAGGGAGACCGCGAGCGGGAGGGAGGGTGGCTGTGTGGGGGGTCAGCTGTGGTTGTGGCGGTGGGAGAGCAAAGGTTGAAAGATGAGAAAGAGACACAGGGAGAGAGAGAAGAAAATGAATTCTCAAGTGATGAAATGAAGTGCACACCCGCAAACCCATTTTAAACAAAACCCATTTTGCCTTTTTATTCAAATTCATCAATCCACCTAAAAACATGCACGCAGCATGTTCAACAAACCAATAACACATAAAATTTGATTCAAGATTGCAACAGAAAATGCAATGAAGTTAACAAGGAGCTAAAAAACATTGACTCACCTCGCAGGTTGGAGATGGAAGCACTTACCAGAGATTTCGCGTTTTTCTTGACTGTAACCTCGCAAACTGTGGATGCCAAGAATCTAAAATATTTTGTCAAGATTTTTAGGGCACTTTCGATTGGGGATTTGGCACTTGTAATACGAGAGAGAGAGCAGATGAAATCAGGGATTTGGCATTGGAAATTAGGAGCGAATTTCAAGTCTATGAGTGAAAGAGGGAAAGTGAGAGAGGGAAAGTGAGCGAATTTTTTATACACAAAATTTATACATTTGTCTCTTATTTTGAAATGATAAATTTGAACATTGACAAATATTATTAAAATTATGGTTTGACTTCTCAATTAATAATATAATTGACAGTATAATAAAAAACTCTCAAATATATTATTTAATGAGTCATAATTAAAATTATATTATTTAACAGTGACTTTTTCTTTTCATATTCCTAATTTATAAGTTTTTTAAATAAATATTAATTCATTTCTTTAAATTTGAAATATTATATTATTTATTTAATTTTTTTTCAAAAATTATATTTCACTAAAATTAAAATTTATTTTTTATTTCATAAATAAATAACATTTTTTAAATTTTTATATATTTTTACATTTTATGAATTAATAAAAATTAAATAATAATTCTTTTCTAAAATGTTGCACAAAAAATAAACTTTTAGTAGCATTATAAATAAATAAATAAAAATGCTACAATGTAGTGCTACTAAATATGTTATTTATTGTAGTGATAATTAGGGATTTTAAGAGATTTTAGAGAGTTAAGTAGTATTTATCTTTTGCCATGAATGTATATGTGTGTGTCGAGACAAGTAATTTTTAAAATTGTAAAAAAAAATTAATGAATAGAGCTAATTTTCATTGTAGTGATAATGCAAAAGGTAAAGGCAATAAGAATAAAGAAAAATATATACTGGGGTTGAAATGGATGGTGTAGGGGAAAGTTTTATTGGAGGAAAATGAAAAGTAATTCACTCTAGGTTTTTTTAAAGCATTTACTATTTTTTAAATAAAATATTATTTAAAATTTAGTCAAACACGGTCAATAAGAAAATTCTATCATAAAGTTTTTTATTTCTATCACTAGTCTATCATCAATTCTTGATAGACAAAAAATTTATCACAAGTACATCATTAAGTGTCTGATAGATCATAATTCTATCACGACTCCATCATCCTTTTATGATATAATTATTTTTATCATAAAGTGTCAGTCATCTATTCTCATTTTTCTTGTAGTGTGAATCGTGCATATCTGGGAGAAGAACAAACTCAATCGCATTATCGGTAATATCTCTCATTTTCTCCTCTTCAATGGATGCCGATATCTTTCTATCGAACCTTCGTAACTATTTCCCTTCACCTCCTCAAAATGTTGTCTATAAAATTTATAAAGTGCGGATGACTAGACTTTGGGCGTTAATGCTCCTAAATGTGCCTGCGGATATCCGATGGCTTATCGAAGCCAAGGTAAGATTGTCCGGTAAGCTTGATATTAATCTTGCAAAATACATGCCTGGTCTGGGAAATAGCTACTACGCCAAGAGGCGAAGAGCGAAAAGGTTACAAGTATGTTATAAATGTACTAGATGGAATTGTAACCAGACTTGTCGTTCATTAGGTTTCGTGTCTAGGAACAGAGAAGATAAACTTTCATTTATTAAGAATGGTTTGAGTAATGAGTCGCTGGATAATGTTTTATTAACTCTTGAGTCACATTCTTGTGGACTTGTTCAGCGTGAATTGCTTAATCTATGGACACAATTTCGTGATGAATTGCAGTGTTATAGTCTAGGGAATCTGACTAAAAACGACACTGTTTGCCAGTTTATAAGAAAACTGGATGGGAAGCAAATCCCCGACTCATAGAAGGCGTTTCAGCCGTTACTGGACGTAAAACCAGAGGAAGATGTGAGCCACAATCACAACTACTTGTATATTTGAATGTGTGTTGTTGTTGTCGAATTTTATTTCTTTCTTGTTTCGTTTGATCTGATTATCAATGTTGTTTTTGTGTTGTTGTTGTTTGTTGATTTTGTTTGTTTTAATTTCAAGTTTTCTTTTTGACAAACCATATGACTACCCTATGGCATAAGTACACGTGGGAGATAAGTGTGGAGGTTTTGTCAACCTCCACCGAAAGTATATCTCTACTTTTCATGCTTCACGTGGGAGACAAGTGTGGCGGTTTTGTCAAACCCCACCGAAAGTATATGTCCATTTTCCATGCTTCACGTGGGAGACAAGTGTGTAGGTTTTGTCAAACCCCGCCGAAAGCATATCTCATTTTTTCAAATCTTGGGGCGATAAATCTGCATCGAGCAACCCCCACCGAAATTATGTCCCCATGTGTCAAATTTGAGAGTTTTATGTGTGTGTATATCCATTCTGCATATTTTCAAATGTCATTTTATAACCTGTCTTGCACTTGAATTGCATAATACCTAACGTACATCATTGTCTTACACAAGTTTATAGCACTTTTAGAAATGAAGAAAACACCTATTCGGCGATTCCAAAATATATGCATATTTTGTGGATCACAATTTGGTAAAGATGGAGAGTTTACAATAGCAGCTCTTGATCTTGGTAGGACATTAGCTGCGAGGGGTATTCATTTGATTTACGGAGGGGGTAGTCTTGGGTTAATAGGGTCTGTGTCGACAGCTGCATCCCTGGGAGGGAGCAAAGTTCTCGACATCATCCCTAAACCATTAGCTCTACGAGATATCATGGGCAACATAATGGGGGGAAAGTTATAGGTCTCTAGCATGCATGAGCGTATTGCACATATGGTCATTAAATCTGATGCATTTATAGCTTTGTCTGGTGGTTATGGTACATTAGAGGAGATATTGTTTCTTTTGAGCTTTTTCAGGTTATTTCTTTCGTTCCAGGTAATATTTTCTAATCTTGCCTTTTAGAGTGGTGTCTTAAAAGTTAAGTCCTCTTGAAACACATTTTGGATCTCTTCAATCCATAATGGCTGAATAAGGAGGCTAACTTCTAAACTTTTTAGACCCATTCTAACTGACTTGTTTGTTTTGCTGATTTGTTGGACTTTGTTATTTTATGAGTAAGTTTAGTTTTATGTAATTTAGAGTTGTTATGTGTTTTAGTCTTTATCAGTTTCGATTCAAAAAAAAAAAATTGTGGAAAAAACTTGAGAATGGCAGAATATGGGGTTTCTTTAACCCTTGAAATGCATTCTCTCTAAATAAATCTGTAGTTTGTTTATTTCATATTGTTTGAAGTGTCTTGTTTTGTTCTTTCATAATAAAGGTATATAGGCTGGAAACCTTAAGTCTGCGGACTACTGGTCCTAAGGATTATTGAAATATACAATCTTGACTCAGGTGTAACAATGCCAGGTACCTCTTTTCTTGCATTTTGTGGGTCGATAATAAGGTAATGATTGAATTAAGAATAACTCTTGAAAAATGATAAATGATGCATGGATCTGTGTGCTTGAAATGTATATTAGTTTTTGCTTTACCTTTGATTCCTTGCACAACATTGAGCACCGAGCCATTATCACTGAGTTATTTGTTTACTTAGAGAAAGTTTATGTAATTTAAATGTTTCTTGAGATTTCAATGAATTCTAGAACTTGTTTGATGGTCACTCGAGGCGAAATCCTAGACTGTGCAATATTGGGGAAATGATTTAGGCCATCTTTGGACCGTTTGAGCCTTAACAGCCAACCTTAATTGAAATTGATCCCTAGTTACCCCTTTGAGCCTCTGTAAGCTTTTTTTTTTGTTAACTCACTAAAAGATTTCCTAACCTCAAATGAATTTGTTTTTTCCAAACAGTTTGTCCCTTACGTATGAGCATATAGATCATTCACGATGACATTTTGAGCTATGTTCTGGTTTTGGAAAGTTAGAGGAGGTTGGATTTTGCCATGAGCAATTCAAGTGAGTTTTATTGTGTTTGTAAAAAAAAAAAAGAAAAAAAACAATCTGTCTTATCTTCCACGTACTTAAACATTGAGGACAATGTGTTGTTTAAGTGTGGGGGAAGAGAATTGCAGTTAAAGAAAAAAAGAAAAAAAAGAAAAAAAAAAGAAAAACAGATCTATACCCTCTAGTGTTCTTAAAAAGAATGAAACAATAAAGTGTGGGGGTGTAGTTTCTTTTGTGTTAAAAAAAAATAATAAAATGAGAGATTGAGTGTTATGAATAAGTTTGGGGGAGTCACTTGATGAATTCGAACGAATTTTTTTATGTTATGTGGTTGAGCTCTACATAATCTGGAATGATTTATGTGTTTGCGGGTGATTTGAGCCAAATTATTATCTTTTATCATACCTTCACCCGAGCCAAACGTTACAAGCTTAATAAAGTCCTACTTGATCCTTGATATTGTGCATGTCTACATTAGTGAAGAGTGACTTGAAAAGCAGGCCTATGGAGTTCATTTATACACACATCTTCACTACTAAATATGATTCATTTTTATGCATAAACTCATCTGGGTTACAAGTGATTAAGTGAGAATGGCTCTACACACACACACTCGAGGAATTGAAGTGAAGCGAAACTAATCTTTGAGATAAAATTATTGATCAAGTGCATTATTTTGAAGTTTTCCTTCGGTTATAATTATGTACAATCTTTGAGGCCTATTTGCAAGTTGAAGCATTTGTGTGTTTTAATTTTTCTATGATTCTGTTTCGGTTAAGTTTTGTTTCATATCGTTGTAATTGCTCGAGGACTAGCAAAGTCTAAGTGTGGGGGAATTTGATAGATGTTTATTTATGTATTACTTTCATATCAATTCGTCTATGTTTCTTTGCTATATTCCTTCGTATTTTTATGTTTTTGTGTGGTTTTGATGTTTGTAGGAGTTTTGGAGCAACTTGCACAAAAATGGAGTAAAACCCTTCATTTTCACCTCTGCTAGTCAACCATCTTCTCGGATTTAATTGTATTGATATACAATGAACCCGATGACATATTATATACCGTTGGAAAGCTCTCGAAGTCTATTTTCTGAGAAATTTACGGTTCATAATCATTTAGTGTACGAAAAGTTGTAATCAAAACAGTGTGAGATGTATAGAAATATAATTCCACAAATCTCTGTAGCATGTATAACGGGGGGCACTGTAGCAATTCTGTGTAGCAGATATAAACAACATTTTTAGGGTTTTATTTTGATAACTTGAAGAGGGGGGAAACGTGGTGGAGGCTGCAGCTCTGGAATTCTTTCATCTCTTGGAGTTCTTGAAGGAGAAAGAAGCTTGGAAAGAGGAAGAACTACAATCCAAAGAGAATTACATCAAATTTGCTAAGTTTCTTCCCTTCCCTTTCATTTTCTGGAATGTCTCCATGTTGTATTGTATTTACCACGTTCTTAAACATGTGTAACTGAATCTGAATTGGTTGAGGGTGATTTCAAAGCCCCTGATATGGTTTTTGTAAGTTGATTGTGCAAGAAATTGTTATCCAATTCTCTAATTGAAGTTGCTTGTATTTTCCCATATTAATGCTTATGATTGCTTGCTGATTGTATTTGAATGGCCAACTGAATATAATCTGGTTGTTGTCTATTGCTAGACTAGAAATCTTGATCCGTAATTGTCTTGAATTTCTAATCATTAGTAGCAAAATTGTGATCAGAGATTGCAATTGGAGAATATAACCTAAGTTAAATAATCCGAGCTTGTGTGTTTATTGCTTAGATCAACCTATCTTTCTTATCGTAATGCATCCATTGAATTAAATTTAGAGAGCTTGTTCTAGGTTGTTTAATGGATAGAGATTAAATAAAGAGCCTGTTTTATTTAACAACAAAGTAAGGAAAGATTGGGATAACAGAGCTTGTTGTTATCTACGGTTGATAATTTCAATGGAGTAATGGGATGACAATTCTATGATTAATTCGCAAATCCATATCTTGTGGCAGAGAATGATCCCCTAACCAGATTTCCTTCAGTGATTAATTCTTACTTCAATTAAGTTAGCATTGTGTTATTCTTTACTTGCATTAATATTTCATCTAGTTAATCAATCAACAAAAACCCCCCATTTATTCTGTTTTTGCTATAAAATAACAAATTCAATTAGAATCAATCCTCCTGAGAACGATATCTTACTTATCACTTTATTACTTGTGCGACTAGTATACTTGCTAGTTTCGAACGCATCAATAAATATGTAGTTTGTTTATTTTATGTTGTTTGAAGTGTCTTGTTTCTTGTTTTGTTCTTCATAATAAAGGTATATAGGCTGGAAACCTTAAGTCTGCGGGCTACTGGTCCTAAGGATTGTTGAAATATACAATCTTGACTCAGGTGTAACAACGCCACGTACCTCTTTTCTTGCATTTTGTGGGTCGATGATAAGATAATGATTGAATTAAGAATAACTATTAGAAAATGATAAATGATGCATGGATCTGTGTGCTTGAAATGTTTATTGGTTTTCGCTTTGCTTTTGATTCCTTGCGCAACATTGAGCACTGAGCTATTATCACTGAGTTATTTGTTCATTAGAGAAAGTTTATGTAATTTAAGTGTTTCTTCAGATTTCAATGAATTTTAGAACTTGTTTGATGGTCACTCAAGGCGAAATCCTAGGCTGTGCAACATTGGGGAAATGATTTAGGCCATCTTTGGACCGTTTGAGCCTTAATAGCCAACCTTGACTGAAATTGATCCCTAGTTACCCTTTTGAGCCTTTGTAAGCCTTTTTCTTTATTAACTCACTAAAAGATTTCCTAACCTCAAATGAATTTGTTCCAAACAGTTTATCCCTTACCTATGAGCATGTAGATCATTCACAATTAAATTTTGAGCTATGTTATGGTTTTGGGAAGTTAGAGGAGGTTGGGATGTGTCATGAGCAATGCAAGTGATTTCTATTGTGTTTTTTTTAAAAAAAAAAAAAATCAATCTGTACTTATCGTCCACGTACTTACACATTGAGGACAATGTGTTGTTTAAGCATGGGGGAGGGGAAGTGTAATAAAAAAAAAGAAAAAAAGAGAACAAAAGAGAACAAAAGAAGAAGAATAAGAGATCTATACCCTTAAGTGTTCTTAAAAAGAATGAAACAAAAAAGTGTGGGGGTGTAGTTTTCTTTTGTTTTCTACGAAAAAAAAAAAGATTGAGTGTTCTAAATAAGTTTGGGGGAGTAACCTGGTGAATTGAAATGAAGTTGTGTTATAGGGTGAGCTCTACATAGTCTTGAATGATTTATGTGTTTGTGGGTGATTTGAGCCAAATTATTATCCTTTATCATACCTTCACCCAAGCCAAACGTTACAAGCTTAATAAAGCCCTACTTGATCCTTAGTGTTGTGCTTGTCTACATTAGTGGAGAGTGACTTGAAAAGCAAGCCTATGGAGTTCATTTATGTGCACATCTTCACTATTAAATATGATTCATTTTTAGACATAAACTCATTCGGGTTACAAATTATTAGGTGAGAATGGCTCTACACACACACACTGGAGGAATTGAAGTAGAGCGAAACTAATCTTTGTAATGTGATTCTTGATCAAGTGCATTATTTTGATGTTTTCTTTGGGTTATAATTAAGTATAGTCTTTGAGGCCTATTTGCAAGCTAAAACATGTGTGTTTTAATTTTTTTCTTTGAATATATTTCGATTTAGTTTTGTTTCACATCGTCGTAGTTGCTCGAGGACTAGCAAAGTTTAAGTGTGGGGGAATTTGATAGGTGTCTATTTATGTATCATTTTCATATCAATTCATCTATGTTTCTTTGCTATAATCCTTGGTATTTTTATGTTTTTGTGTGGTTTTGATATTTGTAGGAGTTTTGGAGGAACTTGCACCAAAGTGAAGTAAAACCCTTAATTTTCACCTCTACTAGTCAACCATCTTCTCGGATTTAATTGTGTTGATATACAATGAACCGAATAACATGTTATATAATGTTGGAAAGCTCTCAAAGTCTATTTTCTAGAGAAATTTACGGTTCATAAATCCATTCAGTGTACTGAAAGTTATGATCAAAACAGTATGAGAAGTGTAGAAATGTAATTCCACAAATAACTGTAGCATGTATAATACGGGACACTGTAGCAGGTTATTGTAGCAGAGTATATAAACACATTTTAGGGTTTTATTTGAATAACTTGAAGAGGGGGAGAACGTGTTAGAGGCTGCATCTTTGGATTTCTCTCATCTCTTGGAGTTCTTGAAGGAGATTGAAGGCTTGGAAAGATGAAGAACTACAAATCCTAAGAGATTTCATCAGATTTGCTAAGTTTATCATTTCCCTTTCATCTTCTGGAATTTTTATGTATTGTATTGTATTGTATTTATGATGTTTTTGAACATGTGTAACTAAATCTGAATTGGTTGAGGGTAATTTCAAAGCCCTTGATATGGTTTTTGTGAGTTGATTGTGTAAGAAATTGTTATCCAATTCTCTAATTGAAGTTGCTTGCATTTTTCCATATCTAATGCTTATGATTGCTTGCTGATTGTATTTGGGCTGGCCAACTTAATATAATATGGTTGTTATCTATTGCTAGACTAGAAATCTTGATCCGTAATTGTCTTGAATTTCTAATCATTAGTAGCAAAAATTGTGATCAGAGATTGCAATTGGAAAATACAACCTAGGTTAAATAATCCGAACTTGTGTGATTATTGCTTAGATCAACCTATCTTTCTCATCGTAATGCTTCCATTGAATTAAACTTAGAGAGCTTGTTCTAGGTTGTTTAAAGGATAGAGATTAAATAAAGAGCTTGTTTTATTTAACAACAAAGTAAGGAAAGATTGGGATAACAGAGCTTGTTGTTATCTACGGTTGATAATTTCAATGGTGTAATTGGATAACAATTCTATGATTAATTCGTAAATCCATATCTTGTGGCAGAGAAGGATCCCTTAACCGGATTTCTCTCATTGATCTTTCATTCAAATTAACTTCTGTTTTGTTATTCTTAATTTGCATTCTTATTTCATTTAGTTAATCATTCAACAAAACCCCCCCTGTTTAGTTTATTGTTGCTGGAAAATAAAAAATTCAATTAGAATCAATCCTCGTGGGAACGATATCTACTTATCACTTTATTACTTGTGCGACTAGTATACTTGCTAGTTTTGAACGCATCATTTATGTGCTTTGAAACTTTATATTTTGGCACTTGTTATGAAACCAATGGGGAGTAGAGTAGCATAGAGTAAAGTAGATGGATGTTATGTTTCTATGTGTGCTTAGGATTTAATGACTTTAAATTTTTATTTTGGTTAAACTTGCAAGAGACTAATTTGTAATTGAACTACTATGCTATGCAGTTTATAAACTTAACTGCACCTGATTTCATTGCATTTTCTTTATCTTTTATGTGCTTTGAAACTTTATATTTTGGCACTTGTTATGAAACCAATGGGGAGTAGAGTAGCATAGAGTAAAGTAGATGGACGTTATGTTTCTATGTGTGCTTAGGATTTAATGACTTTAAATTTTTATTTTGGTTAAACTTGCAAGACACTGATTTGTAATTGAACTGCTATGCTATGCAGTTTATAATTATGATGTTTTGCAAGTGTAATGTTTGATTAAGGGGGAGTAACAGTTCATATGTTTTCTATTTTGACCTTGAATGATTGATTTTACATTATGATTGATTTAGCTGTTTGATTTGAGTTTATTGCATAACTGTATGCACAACACAAGCTATTGATGTTCTATATCTGATATTTATTTCTGTGCATATGCTGGACCATTCAGTTATGTTATTTCAATTATGCCTGTTATAATTAAAACTTGGTTATTCTTGTTTTTTTGAATGTTTCACTAAGTGCTTACATTCTATTTTCAGTTGTCTTACGCTTAACCGTGCAGGATTTTGTTCACAAAAACATATGAATGTTTTCATCACAAGATGCCAAAAGGGGAGATTGTTAGTGTCAATGTGACACGTGGCATGTATGTGCAATGCATGTGACTAAAATTTATTTTTGTCAACTTGTGATAAAATCACGTGTGATATTCTTTTTCCTAATGCATTATGAGATATTTATTTTAGGAAAAGATTTGTTTATTGAAAAGCTTTTAATACTTATCCTAATTGACTTAGTATTTTAGTTGATTACAATTTCCTATTTGAATTAGGATATTGTGATATGCTTTCGTACAGTCTATTAATCATCCTATTTGAGTTTTGCAGGACTTTGATGATGATTAGGATTATTGATTACATGAATAATATAGATGTTCACGCAGGCTATATAAAGGTGAAGCACTCAAGGCTTAAAAGTAATGCAGAGAGTAGTGTTTTGTGCAGAAAACGTTGAGAGCACTTGAGTGACTTTATTTATCATGATCTTCATCGTGAAATCTTTATGATTGAGTTAGTTTAGACTGTGTATGACTCATATGCATTGAGTATGTGCATAGATCTGATTTTTTAGAGTTATTGAGTTGTGTAAGCTTAAGAGAGTTGAGTGATTACATGATTTTATAATAGTTATCGTGGTTATGTCTGACTAAACCGTTGTAGTTAAGTCTGACGAGTTTGTGAAGGGCAACATCAGAAGAGTGTGCGAAAGACTTTGGCTATGATCGAGGGTGATCAAATTTACATAAATTGGTTAGTTAGTGAGCAAGTGGCTACTACTATAAAGAGTCCTAAGTCGAGTGTAAACATATAGAGCATAGTGGATTGCAACTCTTGTTGCCCGTGGATGTAGGCTAGTTGATAACTGAACCACGTAAAATTCTCTATTTCGTTATTCTTAAATGTTTTAGTTACGTCTGTGATAACTAACCATACACTGCGAAAACTAATAGATTCTTTTGTAGATCGAGAAATTGGTATAAAGCCAACTATTTTGGCCCCTAAGCCTTCTGGTAAGTAATGGTAATGCCTAGATCATGTTAAATGTCCTTTCGAATTTCTAGTGGCTCATATATTCTAGAGGTGTGGACAAATTTATCAGTTATGTGTTTACCAATAACATGCGCGCTAGCTTGCTTATGGCTCAGATGGAGTCCCGCCTTTTCACATATGTGCTCATTTTGGAAAGTTTTAACTTGGAAGAAAACATGGTTAGGGACCTTTGTTGCTCTCAAATGCCACTTACATGTTTCAAATCGAGAAAAAATTTTCAAAGCAAGATATGGTTGACCTAGTAACCTTATACTTAAAGTTATGATGCAATGCCATGTTTGCCATCATTTCTAGGAGTTCTAATTTTCTTAAAAACATTTGTCCCACAAAAACTCCGCCACTTTGATTTTCCTAACTTTCATGACAACTGTTATAGAAGATGGTGGTATAGGAGGCATCCATTGAAATAAGTTACGGACTCTTGGTAAGATTGACTCGATTTTGTAAATGGGAACCATTAATATCTTCTCCTTCTATGAATTGTGTAGATGGAATTCCAACATTTGGACTGTGGTTAGATAAAATAAGATGTTCATCATCATTTGCACATTTTGAAAGATTCGTATAGTCATTATAAATACCATTTATCACCCTATTGTAGGATGCCAAATGCGAATTCAATCAAATCGAAAGCGACTCTAAGACTTGGATCTAGCGATCACAGGCTTCAAAACTTTTGTTGTGCTTTCTTACCACTTCAGTTCTTAAGTATGCTTGAAAATTGTTTAAATGAGACGTGTAGGCATCTTAAAATCACTAGACTATGTCGGATGAACAGTAATGATGAATAGTGATGGATGAACAGTGTTTAATAAACAATGCTTGACAGCTTGTTCCTTATTCACTTCAACTCTCACAACACTGACTTAATTCATCCTTTTTATGTCTCTGTTAATCCCTATCTAATTTTGACCAGTAAAACTAATCCTATTAGGCTTACTCTAATTAATTTTCTAGGCTCCTAGAACTTAATCAAATTAAGTCTTTTAATTGGGCTTTTAACACTCTATTAGGTCTAACCCAATTTTGTATAGGCTTTTAATTAATACATTAATTATAAGTCAATTAATCTAGTTAATTAAATTAGCCTAAATACTCCATTATTTAATTAATTTGATTAATTAAATAATGAGCCCATTTATTAGCCAAATATATTTAATTTAATATCTATGTTTTATTCTCTGGTAAACCCAATCAAATTAAATAATTAATTTCTCAAGTTCAATCCCTGTACAGACAATTTTATATCTGCAACCCAAGGGACCATGACTGACATATTTAATTACAAGCTCCAATAAGTTTGACATAGTATCTTGTTACCTCATAATTGTAATGGCCCCCACCTATTAACTTTAGTCCATTCCACTATAAGTCTAAAGTTGCACTATTAAATTAAATTCGCTTTACAGAAAGCTTAATAATTTAATCTGATTAAATTATTTCTTTAAGCCCTATCTATTGAGCATCAGTTTACATAACTACCATTCACGGAATACTAATAATTGAAGCTAGGTATGATTTATCGTGTTACCCATCCAATTATATCTTGATCCCTTGATAAAAGTTCTATATGATTTAAATGAGTTGAGATTTATTAAAATAAATCTTGGTTTAATAAACATCTTTTATTAAAACTCAACCAAGATTCTCTCAAAGAAAACCTTGTAAAACCATCAATGTGGTATTTTGTAATCCTTTCGGAGTCATGAATTCCATATCTATGGTCTAATGTCTATTGGCATATAGATCTTACAATCCTAACTAGCCAAGGAATTGACCTTACTCTTTTAGATCCCACTTTTTATTCTAGTCTAAGACCATAGCCTGTATACTAGAGGTGCACTACCCACTCAAGGTTAAGGTAGGAACGTCTTTAGTGCTCGGTTATGGTAACTTTCATTCAGTTACGGTATTTTCACCAAATGTTGTAATTCTACATAGTCCGTGTTCAATACATTCATTAATCCACTAGTGTCTTTGTCCTAAAGTCTCCATTTCAAATGGTTAGTGATAAGTGTCTATTTATATATCATTTTCATATCAATTCGTCCATGTTTCTTTGCTATATTCCTTGGTATTTTATGTTTTTGTGTGGTTTTGATGTTTGTAGGAGTTTTGGAACAACTTGCACAAAAATGGAGTAAAACCCTTCATTTTCACCTCTGCTAGTCAACCATCTTCTCGGATTTAATTCTATTGATATACAATGAACCCGATGACATATCATATACCGTTGAAAAGCTCTCGAAGTCTACTTTTTGGAGAAATTTACGGTTTATGAATCCATTCAGTGTACTGATCTCTCTCTGTCTACTGTTGACTTCCTGACTGAATGTTTACTTGACTTTTTTTACTCCTTACTGTTGACTTTTTTACTTGCTCCTTTTTTAATTTTTTACTTTTTTTTTTACTCTTGAACTGTACTGTGCTGAAAGTTGTAATCAAAACAGTGTGAGAAGTGTAGAAATGTAATTCCACACATCACTGTAGCATGTATAATACGAGATACTGTAGCACGTTACTGTAGCAGAGTATTTAAACACATTTTATGGTTTTATTTTCATAACTTGAAGAGGGGAAAACGTGGGAGGAGGCTGCATTACTAGATTTCTCTCATCTCTTGGAGTTCTTGAAGGAGAAAGAAGATTTTGAAAAAGGAGGAACTACAATTCCAAGAAGATTCATCTACAAAGAAGATTTTCAAAGAATTTGCTAAGTTCTTTCTTCCTTTTCAATTCTGGAATTTCTCTGTATTGTATTTGTTATTCTGATTGAATATGTGTAACTAAATCTGAATTGGTTGAGGGTGATTTCAAAGCCATTGATATGGATTTTGTTAGTTGATTGTGTAAGAAATTGTTATCCAATTCTCTAATTGAAGTTGCTTGTATTTTCCCATATCTAATGCTTATGATTGCTTACTGATTATATTTGGAATGGCCAACTGAATATAATCTGTTGTTGTCTATTGCTAGATTATAAATCTTGATCCGTAATTGTCATGAATTTCCAATCATTAGTAGCAAAATTGTGATTAGAGATTGCAATTGGAAAATACAACCTAGGTTAAATAATCTGAACTTGTGTGATTATTGCTTAGATCAACCTATCTTTCTCATCGTAATGCTTCCATTGAATTAAACTTAAAGAGCTTGTTCTAGGTTGTTTAATGGATAGAGATTAAATAAAGAGCTTGTTTTATTTAACAACAAAGTAAGGAAAGATTGGGATAACAGAGCTTATTGTTATCTACGGTTGATAACTTCATGCTGTAATTGGATTACAATTCTATGTTAATTCACAAATTCATATCTTGTGGCAGAGAAAGAACCCTTAACCAAGTGTCTCTCATTGATCTTTCATTCAAATTAACTTCTGTTTTGTTATTCTTAATTTGCATTCTTATTTCATTTAGTTAATCATTCAACAAAACCCCCCCTATTTAGTTTATTGTTGCTGAAAAATAACAAATTTAATTAGAATCAATCCTCGTGGGAACGATATCTCACTCATCACTTTATTACTTGTGCGACTAGTATACTTGCTAGTTTCGAACGCATCAAGTTTTTGGCGCCGTTGCCGGGGATTGATTTTCTAATCACTTTGTTATTCTGTTTTTACTACTGATTCTTGATTGTTATTTTCTGATTGTTTGTGTTTAGGCTTTTATGTCCGAGGGAGAAGCGGATCTGCGACTTAAGAGAATTAAGGAGTTTCTCCAATCCTCGAATTTAAGACTAAATCGTTCAATTTCAACTCCACCTCCAGAATTTGACCTTGCACGACATACTTCCCTCCCAGCTTCTTGCAGTTCAATCAAATCTGAATCGGAAGCAATGGCGATGGAAAACGATCAGACTCTTAAGGAGTTAGTGGCTCCAATTATTGATCAACAACCGCTATGCATAAGCACCAATTTTGAGATAGATTTTGAACTTAAATCTGGACTGATTCATCTCTTACCTACATTTCATGGTTTTGCAAGAGAGGATCCGAACAAACACCTCAAAGAATTTCATGTGGTATGCTCAAGTATGAAGCCAACCGGCGTTTTTGAAGAGCAAATTAAATTGAGAGCTTTCCCATTCTCATTAGCAGATTCGACAAAAGATTGGCTATACTATCTACCACCAGGTACCATTACCACTTGGAATGAGATGAGTAAACTCTTTTTGGAGAAATACTTTCCAGCCTCAAATGTTACAAATATTAGAAAAGATATTAGTGGCATTCGACAACACAATGGAGAATCACTTCATGAATATTGGGAAAGATTTAAAAGGTTATGTGCTAGCTGTCCAAACCACCAAATTAGTGATGGACTCCTATTTCAATATTTCTATGAGGGTCTCTTACCAATGGAAAGGAGTATCATTGATGCTGCTAGTGGTAGAGCACTAGTTAATAAAACACCGAACGTTGCAAGACGTTTGATTAGTGACATGGCAGCGAACTCCCAACAATTCAGCAGTCAATTTGAGCCACAACTATCAAAAAGAGTAAATGAAGTAAGTACTTCAAACATTGAACAACAACTTTGTGAACTTACCTCTCTTGTAAAAAAAAATGGCTGTAGGACATATGCAGCAATCTTATGCATGTGGAGTATGTTCTACCATGGACCATCCAACCAACATGTGTCCAACTTTGCAAGAAGGAGATACAGAACAAGCCAATGCCATAGGTGGATTTCCAGGACAACCACGGCAAAGGTATGGCCCTTTCTCCAATACTTGCAATGCTGGATGGAGAGATCACCCTAATTTAAGATATGGGAATCATCAACCAATTGCCCCAAATGCCATACCAAATCGACCACTAGGTTTCAATCAACCAAGGGTGCAGCAACCATTTCAAGCAAAACCACAACCAGCACCACAACCAGCTCCACAAAATTCAGGTATGTCTCTCCAGGATATTGTTAAAGCACTTGTCACTAACACAATGCAATTTCAGCAGGAAACTAGGGCAATTATCCAAAACCTGGAAAATCAAATGGGACAATTGGCCACTAACATGAGCAAATTTGAGAGTCAAAGCTCAGGAAATTACCTTCTCAGCCGGTGATCAATCTAAGAAAGAATGCTAGTGCTGTAACTTTGAGAAGTGGGAAGCAATTAGAGATTCCACCAAAGAAATCACAAACTGATGAAGGGGATGACACCACTACCACCATGAATAAAACATCATCTTCTAAGTAAATCCAAAAACCCATATTCCTTCATATGTTACTACTCCACCTTTTCCTAGAAGATTTGCAAAATCAAAGAAGGAGGAACAAGAACAGGAAATCCTGGAAACTTTTCGCAAGATCGAGGTAAATATACCACTTCTGAATGCTATCAAGCAAGTACCTCGTTATGCAAAATTTTCAAGAGTTATGCACCAACAGAGGATAGTGAAAGGAAATGAGAAAGAATGTAAGGTGTGGGGAAATGTTTCAGCTGTATTGCCAAGAAAAATTCCTCCAAAATGCAAAGATCCAGGTACGTTCATCATTCCATGCACCATTGGTAATACCAAGTTTGAAAGAGCTATATTAGAATTAGGAGCATCTATTAATGTCATGCCATATTCTATTTATGCTTCTTTAAATCTTGGACCTTTTGCGAAAACTGGTATTACCATTCAGTGTGCTGATCATTTTAATGCATATCGCAAAAGAGTTGTGGAAGATGTGCTTGTGCAGGTGAATCAATTGGTTTTTCCAGCAGACTTCTATGTCCTTAAAATAGAGGATGAGACATCTCCAAATCCAACACCGATTCTTTTAGGGAGGCCATTCTCGAAAACTGCTAGAATCAAGATTGATGTTCATTATGGCACTTTGACCATAGAGTTTGATGGCAAGGTGATATGTTTTAATATTTTTTAGGACATGAGGTACTCTAATGACTTACATTCTGTTTTTGCAGTTGACGTTATTGATTCTTGGCACAAATAACTTTTGAGGTTAACTGTTAAGGATGCATGGAAGTAGCCATTAGTGAGCACATTAGGGCAGAAAATTCCAAAAATCGAGGAAGTGGATACAAGTGTCTAAGAAGTGGAGGGACCCAGCGGTAGCAAGCTTGATGAGACTATAGCTATCACCTACAAACAAGGTATGATGTTTCGTACAATGAATTGCCTTTATCTAATGGAGAAACTTCTACCTTCGTGATGAAAGCACCTGCCTTGGAGTTAAGCCTCTTCCAGATCATTTGAAGCATGTATTCTTGGGTGAGAAAGATACTTTATCAGTCATAATAGTAAAAGGCCTTGCACCACTACAAGAAGAGAAACTTATCCGAGTGCTTAAAGATCACAAAATAGCTACTGGATGGACAATTGCTGACATCAAAGGTATTAGCCCAGCCATATGCATGCACCGTATCTTGTTAGAAGAAGGGTCCAAGCCCACTAGAGAAGCACAGTGGAGGTTGAATCCTCCGATGACGGAAGTTGTCAAGAAAGAGATCCTCAAATTGTTAGATGTGAGTGTGATTTATCCAATTTCGGACAGCAAGTGGGTGAGCCCAGTCCAAGTTGTTCCCAAGAAATCTGGTGTTACAATGGTTAAGAATGACAACAATGAGCTAGTTCCCACTCGTATCCAAACCGGGTGGCGAGTTTGTATTGATTATCGAAAGCTCAATTCTGCAACTCGCACGGATCACTTTCCTTTGCCATTCATTGATCAAATGCTGGAGAGATTAGCAGGTCATTCTCATTATTGTTTTCTTGATGGCTATTCAGGATATAATCAGATTGTCATTGCCCCTGAGGATCAAGAGAAAACTACATTCACATGCCCATTCAGTACATTTGCCTATCGACGCATGCCATTCGGTCTTTGCAATGCCCCTGCCACTTTCCAAAGGTGTATGGTAAGTATTTTCTGATTATGTTGAGAACATCATTGAGGTATTTATGGATGACTTTAGTGTTTTTGGTGATTCTTTTGATAAATGCCTTGACAACCTTACCCTTATACTTCAAAGATGTATAGAAACTAACCTTCTTCTTAATTGGGAGAAATGTCATTTTATGGTAGATTAGGGTATAGTTTTGGGACATGTTATTTCTGCTAAGGGTATAGAGGTGGATAAATCCAAGATAGATCTTATATGTTCCTTACCACCTCCCACAAGTGTGCGGGATATTCGTTCGTTTCTTGGCCATACAGGTTTCTATCATAGATTCATCAAAGATTTCTCGAAGATACCATTGCCCATATGCAGATTATTACAGAATGATGTGGCCTTTGAATTTGATGAGAAATGCAAAGAGGCATTTGAGAAACTGAAGGAACTCTTGACTTCGGCTCCAATAATCCAATCTCCAAATTGGGATTATCCATTCGAGATCATGTGCAATGCGAGTGACTATGCTGGGGGTGCCGTTTTGGGTCAACGAATTGGCAGAATTCCACATGCCATTTACTACGCATCTCGGACTTTAAATGATGCTCAACTTAATTATTCTACCACTGAGACAGAGCTGCTAGCAGTTATTTTTGCTTTAGAAAAGTTTCGATCTTATTTGATTGGTACTAAAGTAACCGTTTATTCTGATCATGCAGCTTTGAGGTACTTGCTCACAAAGAAAGATGCAAAACCAAGGCTTATCAGGTGGATACTCCTTTTACAGGAATTTGACTTGGAGATCAAAGATAAGAAGGGAAGTGAAAACTTAGTTGCAGATCATCTCAGTCGCATTGTCCATGATAAGAATGCACTGCCATTACAAGAAAGTTTTTCGGATGAACAATTGTTGTCTCTAAATGTAGTAGCCCTTTGGTATGCAGATATTGTCAATTACTTAGTTACGAAGAAGCTACCACATGACTTGACTCGAGCTCAAAGAGACAAGATCAAGAACATTGCCAAGTATTACATATGGGATGATCCGCACTTATGGAAGCATTGTTCTGACCAAGTGATAAGAAGGTGCGTTTCTGAATATGAATTTAATTCAATTTTAACCTTCTGTCATTCTTATGCATGTGGAGGTCACTTCGAACCAAAAAGAACAGCCCTCAAAGTTCTTGATTGTGGATTCTACTGGCCATCATTGTTCAAAGATGCATATCTTTTCTGCAAAGCTTGTGACCGTTGTCAAAGGACAGGTAATTTAAGTGCCAAAAATCAAATGCCACAAACCCCTATACTTGTTGTTGAGATTTTTGATGTGGGGGGTATTGATTTCATGGGTCCTTTTCCTTCATCTTTTGGTAATATTTACATTATACTTGCTGTGGATTATGTTTCTAAATGGGTGGAAGCCAAAGCTACAAAAGAACTAATGATTTAAGTTGTTGTAGAATTTGTGGAAATCTACATTTTTGCCTGATCGTGAACACCCTGCCGTCTTGTTTTTTATTTCTTTTTCACGTACGGCTTCCCCCCCCTTCTGCAACATCATTTGAAGCCCTTGCTCAAGAAAGACAACATCACCACAAGCTGTCTACAATGCCATATCATCCTACAAACTAGTGCGTCAAGTAGAAGTTTCATGATCCGAGAGTCAGAGTCTAGTCTCGAGAAGACATTGAATTCCGACCGAAACAAGATTGGAGCCTACGATCTGACATGATGCACTGTTGGGAATACCGATGCCTTAACAAGACACTTTGGATGTCTTCCTAGAGGTTAGTCTATGGTAAGCCATGTCACCTTCCAATAGAGCTCAAACACAAAGCATGGTGGGCAGTAAAGCTTTGTAACATGGAGATGGATGCTGATGGAGAACAAAGGAAGCTTCAACTGCAAGAATTGGAAGAACTTAGAAATGATGCCTATGAGAATTCCAGAATTTACAAGGAGAGAACTAAGGCATTTCATGATAAAATGATCTCAAGGAAGAATTTTGAAGTGGGACAGAAAGTTCTTTTATTTCATTCTCGCCTCAAGTTATTTCTAGGTAAATTACGATCTCGATGGGTTGAACCTTTTGTTATTACTAATGTTTTTCCTCATGGTGCAGTGGAAATCAAGAGCTTAAAAATGGACAAAGTATTCAAGGTGAATGGGCACAGGTTGAAGCCTTACTATGAGAATTCAGTGATGCAGGACATCGATGAGGTACCTCTCTACGTGCCAACTTATCTTGATGGGTGAGGACAGATAACGTCAGGCTACCTGAGGACATTAAAACCAAGCGCTTATTTGGCGAGGCACCCCAATGTTTTGAAACTATAAAGTAATAAGAGACAAAGAAAAGAAGAGTATAGTAACGATCAATTTTGTGTTTTAAGAGGTAGATTCCTCTCATGGGCCAATATAATATGATCAGGTTTTATCCTCTCTCTGCCATCTATCTCATTGCAGTTTGTTGTTTGTTTTTTACTTATCGTTTTGCTCTTGTGTGTTTTATTCTTTTATGATGTCTCTATTTTCTCTTTCTTTTCTTTTCTTTTCTTGTGTTAATTTGTTGATCCAGCTTCGAGTTCAGTGCTGCACAGCTGAGAAACATCCAACCGGGCAAGTTAGCAGCCATATTGCCGACGAAGCCGAGTGAAACGTGCATATCTGGGAGAAGAACAAACTCAATCGCATTAGCGGTAATATCTCTCCTTTTCTCTTCTTCAATGGATGCCGATATCTTTCTGTCGAACCTTCGTAAATATTTCCCTTCACTTCCTCAATATGCTGTGTCTAAAATTTATAAAGTACGGATGACTAGACTTTGGGCATTGATGCTCCTAAATGTGCCTACGGATATCCGGTGGCTTATTAAAGCCAAGGTGAGATTGTCTGGTGAGCCTGACATTAATCTCGCAAAATACATGCCTAGTCTAGGAAAGAGCTACTACGCCAAGAGGCGAAGACCGAAGAGGTTACAAGTATGCTATAAATGTGCTAGATGGAATTGTAACCAGACTTGTCGTTCATTAGGTTTTGTATCCAGGAAAAGAGAAGATAAACTCTCGTTTATTAAGAATGGTCTGAGTAATGAGTCGCTGGATAATGTTTTATTAACTCTTGCGTCACATTCTTGTGGACTTGTTCAGCATGAATTACTTAATTTATGGACACAATTTCGTGATGAATTGCAGTGTTATAGTCTAGGGAATCTGACTAAAAACGACCCTGTTTGCCAGTTTATGAGAAAACTGGATGGGAAGCAAATCCCCGACTCATAGAAGGCGTTTCAGCCGTTACTGGACGTAAAACAAGAGGAAGATGTGAGCCACAATCACAACTACTTGTATATTTGAATGTGTGTTGTTGTTGTAGAATTTTTTTTCTTGTTTCGTTTGATCTGATTATCAATGTTGTTTTTGTGTTGTTTTTGTTTGTTGATTTTGTTTGTTTTAATTTCAAGTTTTCTTTTTGACAAACCATATGACTACCCTATGGCATAAGTACACGCTGTCTCTTATACACATCTAGATGTGTATAAGAGACAGCTTCACGTGGGAGACAAGTGTGGCGGTTTTGTCAAACTCCACCGAAAGTATATCTCTAATTGTCATGCTTCACGTGGGAGACAAGTGTGGCGGTTTTTTCAAACCCCACCGAAAGTTTATCTCCATTTTTCATGCACACGTGGGCGAAAAGTGTGGAGGTTTTGTCAAACCCCACCGAAAGCATATCTATTTTTTCAAATCTCAGGGCGATAAATCTGTATCGAGCAACCCCTACCGAAATTATGTCCCCATGTGTCAAATTTGAGAGTTTTACGTGTGTATATATCCATTCTCCATATTTTCAAATGTCATTATTATAAACTGTCTTACACTTGAAAAGCATATCACCTAACATGCATCATTGTCTTACACAAGGTTAGAGCACTTGTAGAAATGGAAAAAACAACAATTCGGCGACTCCAAAATATATGCGTATTTTGTGGATCGCAATTTGGTAAAGATGGAGAGTTTACAACAGCAGCTCTTGATCTTGGGAGGACATTAGCTGCGAGGGGTATTAATTTGATTTATGGAGGGGGTAGTCTTGGGTTAATGGGGTGTGTGTCGACAGCTACATCCTTAGGAGGAAGCAAAGTTCTCGGCATTATCCCTAAACCATTAGCTGTACGAGATATCGTAGGCAACACAATTGGGGAAGAGTTACAGTTCTCTAGTATGCATGAGCGTATTGCACATATGGTTGTTAAGTCCGATGCATTTATAGCTTTACCTGGTGGTTATGGCACATTAGAGGAGATATTTCAAATCACCTCTTGGGCACAGCTAAACAGCCATAAAAAACCCATTGGTTTGTTAAATGTCAATAACTTTTTTGATGGTTTGTTATCTTTTCTTGGTCAAGCTGTAGAAAAAAATTTTATCTCACCATCAGCGAGGCAAATCCTTGTTACAGCTTCAACGGCAGGGGAGTTAATTGACAAACTACAAGAATTCGTCTATTCGCCTGATCCAACAACAGCTCGGATTGATTGGTTTGGAGAAGGCAATAAGAGGCGTAAACTGGATTTAACACTCCGTCTGTAATCTCTATTTGCTGGTTTGCTTCGTTTTTGTTTGCTTTCTTTTTATTGTGTTTATTTGAAGTTTTTCATGTTATTTATTTTGAGATTTTTCAGGTTGTTTCTTTCCTCCCAGGTAATATTTTCTAATATTAGTTTTTAGAGTGGTGGCTTAAAAAGTTTAAGTCCTCTTGAAACGCATTATGGATCTCTTTAATCTATAATGGCTGAATAAGGAGGCTAACTTCTAAACTTTTAGACCCATTCTAACTAACTTGTTTTTGTTTGCTGACTTGTTGAACTTTGTTATTTTATGAGTGAGTTTAGTTTTGCGTAATTTAGAGTTGTTATGTGTTTTTATCTTTATCAGTTTCGATTCAAAAAAACAATTGTGGAACAACCTGAGAATGGCAGAATATAGGGTTTTCTTTAACCCTTGAAACGCATTCTCTCTAAATAAATCTGTAGTTTATTTATTTCATGTTGTTTGAAGTGTCTTGTTTCTCGTTTTGTTCTTTCATAATAAAGGTATATAGGCTGGAAACCTTAAGTCTGCGGGCTACTTGTCCTAAGGATTGTTGAAATATACAATCTTGACTCAGGTGTAACAACGCCACGTACCTCTTTTCTTGCATTTTGTGGGTCGATGATAAGATATTGATTGAATTAAGAATAACTCTTGGAAAATGATAAATTATGCATGGATTTGTGTGCTTGAAATGTTTATTGGTTTTCGCTTTGCTTTTGATTCCTTGCACAACATTGAGCACTGAGCTATTATCACTGAGTTATTTGTTCACTTAGAGAAAGTTTATGTAATTTAAAAGTTTCTTCAGATTTCAATGAATTCTAGAACTTGTTTGATGGTCACTCAAGGCGAAATCCTAGACTGTGCAACGTTGGGGAAATGATTTAGGCCATCTTTGGACCGTTGGAGCCTTAATAGCCAACCTTGACAAAAATTGATCCCTAGTTACCCCTTTGAGCCTCTGTAAGCCTTTTTCTTTGTTAACTCACTAAAAGATTTCCTAACCTCAAATGAATTTGTTCCAAACAATTTATCCCTTACCTATGAGCATGTAAATCATTCGCAATTACATTTTGAGCTATGTTCTGATTTTGGGAAGTTAGAAGAGGTTGGATTGTGCCATGAGCAATGCAAGTGAGTTTTATTATGTTTGTAAAAAAAAAAAAAGAGAGAGAGAAAAAAAAATCTGTACTTATCTTCCACGTACTTAAACATTGAGGACAATGTGTTGTTTAAGTGTGGGGGCGGGGAAGTGTAATAAAAAAAAGAAAAAAAAAGAAAAAAAGAAGAAAAAAAAGAACAAAAGAAGAAGAATAAGAGATCTATACCCTTAATGTTCTTAAAAAGAATGAAACAAAAAAGTGTGGGGGTGTAGTTTTCTTTTGTTTTCTACGAAAAAAAAAAAGATTGAGTGTTCTAAATAAGTTTGGGGGAGTAACCTGGTGAATTGAAATGAAGTTGTGTTATAGGGTGAGCTCTACATAGTCTTGAATGATTTATGTGTTTGTGGGTGATTTGAGCCAAATTATTATCCTTTATCATACCTTCACCCAAGCCAAACGTTACAAGCTTAATTAAGTCCTACTTGATCCTTGGTGTTGTGCATGTCTACATTAGTGGAGAGTGACTTGAAAAGCAGGCCTATGGAGTTCCTTTATACACACATCTTCAATATTAAATATGATTCATTTTTATGCATAAACTCATCTGGGTTACAAGTGATTAGGTGAGAATGGCTCTACACACACACACTTGAGGAATTAAAGTGAAGCGAAACTAATCTTTGAGATAAAATTCTTGATCAAGTGCATTATTTTGAAGTTTTACTTGGGTTATAATTAAGTACAATCTTTGAGGCCTATTTGCAAGATGAAGCATTTGTGTGTTTTAATTTTTTGTTGATTCTGTTTCGGTTTAGTTTTATTTCATATTGTCGTAGTTGCTCGAGGACTAGCAAAGTTAAGTGTGGGGGAATTTGATAAGTGTCTATTTATATATCATTTTCATATCAATTCGTCCATGTTTCTTTGCTATATTCCTTGGTATTTTTAGTTTTTGTGTGGTTTTGATGGTTGTAGGAGTTTTGGAGCAACTTGCACAAAAATGGAGTAAAACCCTTCATTTTCACTTCTGCTAGTCAACCATCTTCTCGGATTTAATTGTATTGATATACAATGAACCCGATGACATATCATATACCGTTGAAAAGCTCTCGAAGTCTATTTTTGGAGAAATTTACGGTTTATGAATCCATTCAGTGTACCGAAAGTTGTAATCAAAACAGTGTGAGAAGTGTAGAAATGTAATTCCACACATCACTGTAGCATGTATAATACGGACACTGTAGCACGTTACTGTAGCAGAGTATTTAAACACATTTTAGGGTTTTATTTTCATAACTTGAAGAGGGGAGACGTGGTGGAGGCTGCAGCTCTGGAATTCTTTCATCTCTTGGAGTTCTTGAAGGAGAAAGGAAGCTTGGAAAGAGGAAGAACTACAAATCCAAAGAGAATTACATCAAATTTGCTAAGTTTTTCCCTTCCCTTTCATTTTCTGGAATGTCTCCATGTTGTATTGTATTTACCACGTTCTTAAACATGTGTAACTGAACCTGAATTGGTTGAGGGTGATTTCAAAGCCCTTGATATGGTTTTTGTGAGTTGATTGTGCAAGAAGTTGTTATCCAATTCTCTAATTGAAGTTGCTTGTATTTTCCCATATCTAATGCTATGATTGCTTGCTGATTGTATTTGGAATGGCCAACTGAATATAATCTGGTTGTTGTCTATTGCTAGAGTAGAAATCTTGATCCGTAATTTTCTTGAATTTCTAATCCTTAGTAGCAAAATTGTGATCAGAGATTGCAATTGGAGAATACAACCTAAGTTAAATAATCGAGCTTGTGTGTTTATTGCTTAGATCAACCTATCTTTCTTATCGTAATGCATCCATTGAATTAAATTTAGAGAGCTTGTTCTAGGTTGTTTAATGGATAGAGAGTAAACTGGAGAGCCATGTTTGTTTAACAACAAAGTAAGGAAGAAATGAGAAACAGAGCTAATTGATATAAGATTATCGTACGGTGGTAAAATTTTCAATGGTGTGTAAATTGGAGGACAACTCTACAATTAAATTAGCAAACGAACGCAAAACATATCTTGTGGTAGAGAAGGATCCCTTAACCAGCTTTCTCCCATTGATTTTTCATTCAAATTTACTTTCTGTTTTGTTATTCTTTACTTGCATTCTTAGTTCATTTAGTTAATCATTCAACAAAATCCCCCCCTTATTTAGTTTATTATTGCTGGAAAATAACAAATTCAATTAGAATCAATCCTCGTGGGAACGATATCTTACTTATCACTTTATTACTTGTGCGACTAGTATACTTGCTAGTTTCGAACGCATCACTTATATGATATGTCTCTATCATGCAGGATATGGAAACTTTACGCATACTTATTCTATACAATGGTTCTTGGACTATGCAAGAGAATGATGGTTATTTATACACCGGTGGGAGGGCGAAGCCACTGATAATTCGTAGGTTTGCTACCTATAATGAGTTGGTTGGCTGTATTAGTACTGAAATGGGTTGGGATCTTTGTAAGCATAACATAAGTTTAGAGGTTCAATTTTCTTTTAAGGGTCTTCCGCCAATGCTGACTCCTATTGAGACTAATAACGATGTTTGTTTCTTTGTACAACATTGTTTGGAGGACTAACAGTCATATACACCATTAATTGTCAAAGTTGAAGATAGGGAGAAGCGAAGACAGAGGTCAGGATCCGATGCAGTACGTCAGCGACAAAGATCTTCTCATCTCTCTATGTTTTGCTCAGCAAGTGGAAGCAACCAATTAAGTGAGTCCACTCCTGTTTGTGCACAACCACAATTGAATGATGACGTTGGCAATGAGTTTGAGCAGTATTTAGGGCATGCAGGGTATGAGTCAGGTGGGATCTTAGTTGAAAATGAAGAAGGGGTGCCCCCGTCGATGCCATCGAGATTGGTACGTCATCTTGATAGCATTAGAGAGTTTGAGAGTTTAGGTAATATTGATGTTAGTAATGATGATGTTAATGATGATGATGGTGGTGATGAAGATTACGAAGATAATGATGATGGTAGTGATGATGTTGCTAAGCATGTTGACAATGACAATGATGATTGCACTATTCGTACTGAGAATGATGTTGAGGGTTTGGATGATTTTATTATTGATAGCCAGGATGTAGACGGTTCACATTTTGATAATGATGAACAAATAGAGATCTTGAATGATGTGAACCAGGATGTGCCGTTTATCGTTCCTTCTCCAATTTGCTCCGCACCTACTCCTCCAGTATACGGACATGAGCAACATCCGGTGTCGAATAATGAGCCAAGAGTGGATGCAAATCGTAGATATGAAGAAGCTAATTTGGGGTGTTAGAACAACAGTCTTCAGGCTAACACATTCAGGTGGATGCCGTCTATTGTGCATTCATCATCCACAGATGGCGATGATGCTTCCTCGTTTGTAGTTGACGGGATTGAGGTTGGGGTTGGACAGATGTTTAACAGCAAAACAGAGCTTCGTGAGAAGTTATCGAATTTGGCACTAAGACAGAACTTTTAATTCAAGGTGAGGAACTCCAATGCAACAAGGCTTGAGGTTGTCTGCCGTGCTGAATCTTTTAAATGGCATTTACGTGCCACAAAGGTAGCCGATTCACATTTCTTCCAAGTGAAAAAGTATAAGAACCATCACACATGCTCTGGAGCCAAACTTCACCCAAATCACAAACAGGCAACTGCATATGTCATTGGCAAACATATTAAGAGCAAATTCGTTGAGGCATAGAGAATATATCGTCCAAAGGATATTATGTCTGATGTTCAGGAGTCATTGGGTGTTAATATCACATACAACAAGGCATGGAGGGCAAAGGAGGCAGCTTCGCAAGAACTTCACGGATCTCATTCACACTACTCCTTCAGTACATGTACATGATTGAGAAAGCAAACCCGGGGACCAAAACTTCCTTAGAAATCGATGACAACAACCATTTTAGATACTTTTTCATGAGTATGGGGGCTTCTATTGCTAGATTTGCATCATTAATTATGCCAGTTATCGCAGTTGATGGTTCTTTTTTTAAAGGGAAATATAGAGGTACAATGTTTTTGGCTTCTTGTATGGATGGAAATAAGCAAATATACCCCTTGGCATTTGGAGTTGGGCATTCTGAAAATGATGACTCCTAGACCTGGTTCATGAGATAGTTGCATGATCATGTTGTACAAAATGTCTGCGATCTTGTTTTCATTTCTGACTATCATCGGAGCATTGAACGAGCTATTATAGCAGTTTTCCCCCATGCACTGCATGGATTGTGCACTCATCATCTGAAGGATAACTTGAAGGCAACTTTCAAGAACAGGACTTTGTTGGAAATATACCACCGAGTTGCAAGGACATATCGTTGTGCTGATTTCAACTATCATATGCGGCAAATTGAATCGTATATGCCAGTAGCAGTAGCTTATCTTCGAGAGATTGGAGTCGAGAATTGGGCATGTTCACAGTTTCATGGTCGACGATATAACATCATGACAACAAATATAGCTGAGTTGATGAACAGCTGCTTGCAACACCATCGATTCCTCCCGGTGACATTGTTAGCATATTATTACCGGGCCAACTTGCAGCAATGGTTCTATAAGCGTCGACAATTATTTGCTAACTCGGAATTACATCTCTCGCCATGGGCTAACAAGTTGATGGAGGAGCTTTAAAGGAGGGAGAATGTATAAGGGTTAGTAGTATCTCTCTTACTATGTATGAGGTTAGAGGCAACGACCGTGTTAGCATCGTTGACATGCACGCTCGTACATGCACTTGCCGGGTGTTTGATCTTGACCAGCTTTCGTGTGCACATATATTAGCTGTTTGCAAATGTATGAATCTACTAATGTGCCACGATTATTGTGCCCATTGGTATACGACTGAAACATTACTACATGTATATGCTCTTCCAGTTGTTCCTGTTAGAGTTAGTAAGGATTTGATGGTTCTTGAAGAGGTTCGTAGCAGAGTGGTTCTACCACCAGTCATGAGGAGACCAGTCGGTTGTCCGTGGAGGAATCGAATCCCTTCCATCGGTGAGTCTAGCTCGTCTCGAACTTGCGGCCATTGTGGAAGTTCCAGACACAGTCGTCAAACTTGCCGAAATCCAGTTCCACTTCATGACAGGGGATGATGTCTACCAAATGTATGCAAGGGGTTTTTTTTGTCTATGTTACATTCCATAATCAACCACCACAAAAACATGAGGTAATTTAAATTCAATAAATTTTAGATTCACTTCACTTCTTTGAACGAGATGTGCTGGCCTGACCATATTTATCTCTAATCGTTTATTTTATTTCATACACATTTTAAGGGTAATTATGTTGGTAATTATATTGTGGCAGTTTCTAATCTTAATCGTAAGGACTATTTAAAAAAAAATACAGAAGCAACATCTCTATGACACTATACAAAAATGTGTAAATATTCACAAACTATATATCCACAAAAATGCGTAACCATACAAAATATATACACGACACAAAATATATCATAGTTTCATGGCCGCAACCTGGGCAGGTCCTGTGCCGGCTGAGACTTCCTCCTCCTCCTATTGAAGAACGCAATACGCCCAAAGCTGTACCGCCATTCTCTGTAGGTGGACATCCTCCGTGAATGCCTTAATGGCTGTTAGTGGAACGACCCCCGCTAGGAACTCAATGTACCTCAAATAGTACACACCGCATGCTCCTCCCCCAGCCTCCTACTATGGCACCTGTGACGAATCCTCGATACACTCAATTTTGAATGGGGTTGCGGGGTAGTCAAGACGACCATAAACAGCCATTGACACCATACGGGGTATCAACTCTGCCAGGTACTGGACTGTATGTCTAACTGTGTGAGTGAAATTGTTTGCAATAGCTGAGTCATATATAACTACGACACAACAACTCAAATCCACCTCGGCTGCCACCAGTGCTCGCCTCCGATGTTAACAGGGACATAGAGTTGAAAATGAAATTGAGAACATAAAAATCATTGACAACATTTCAATTAAAACAGCACATACTAACACATTAAATATCAATGTACTCACCCTATCCACATTGAACCATGGTCGACCCCTGATAGGCAATTGCCCTAAGACATACTGGACCATGTCATCCTCGTCCATCCAGTCAATCTTGTCCAGTCTGTCCGAGTATCGTTCCCACATTGACTTAACTTTTAATTGTAATTTCGTGAGTATGGTTAGCACATTGAAGGAAGCAGAAATTAACCTACAACAAAATCACATGTTTAGCAAATACCTACCAAGAAAGTGGTGTCCAGGAAAGCACACCTTTAGACACCATATGTGCCCATCTCGCCAGCTCTGCGACATAACACCCACATGTAGCTATCCATGTGCTGCATATAGTAATGGTACTCATTAAATAATGCAATTGTATATCGCAATACTGGAGGAGATGACAAGGAAGGAAACAAACCTCAGATGCTAGCCACGATGAATTCTTCATCATCATCGTGAAGAACTCACGATCAGCGGAGCTGACACTAAAATCAATAGAACCTTGTGTGCCCCTCACCCCCACACCCCCACCCCCTCCTTCCATTCCTCGAAGCTGACCTTATCAGCAGCTGGTATGGGGGAAAATGGGTCAAATAGTAGGACTTGTATCGCGGTCTCGCCACGACATATAGTGGGCTCCTCGGGGGGCTGAATATACAGTCTCTCTACGAGCTCAATAACCGGAGCCTCCAGTTGTACATGCTGCTCGTCAGAGGCTTTTTGCTGCGGCTCAACCCTTGCCCTCTTTCTACCCAGTGGACTGACAAAGGGGCTCCGTTTATGCTTACTCGAGAATCGACGTCGACGAAGGAGCGGAATGGAGGCCGTGGGAGGAGGATCGACGGGGCGAACACTCGTGTCCATAGGTTCAGGTTCTGTTGGCTCTTGACCTTCACCGTCATCGCCCGAACCTCCATCCGATTTTTGACCTTCACCGTCATCGCCGGAACCTCCATCCAATTCCTGTATTAAAGCAAACCATAACGTCAAGTTAAGCAGGGTGACATCATGGAAAGCACTAAATCCGTGTACTAAGTCGTGCAATGTACCGTGTTAGCGTATCCGAAATGGCCACCCAGTAAAACAATAGCATTACGCAGACGAACTATCTCCCCTTGCATTTCCTTGTTCTCCCCCCGTATCATTAGCATCTCCCTCTGTAACAGTGTCATCTGCTCTCAGAGTCTTGCAAGCTCACACAGAGATGTGCTTTCGAACCCATCATGGACTGGCTGCACCTGTATAGCATTATTCACAATCAGCATGACAAACCAACCAATCAGAAATGTAAACAGATAAGTATACGAATCTAAATTCTCAATACTTACATTCGAGCTTGAAGGGATATCATGTACGGGGGGGAACCGTCACGGTAGGTGGTCGCGCGACTTGACGGAGGAATCAAATCACCTCCAGGACCATAGCTGTCGAACCTCATAGGTGCAGGACTGTTGGGGGAAAAGGCTCTGTCCACTCTACCCCCACATCAGGACTATCGACGGGACTATGTCCAAGGGGATGAGTTCCGAAAGGATCCTCATGACCGTGTGCTAGACGTATAGGGGGGGAAGCAGGTGACGGAGATCGTACATGTTCACCTGCAGGGCTGGATGTGGCTCTGGCTGGCCCTGCCTCATGTATAATAGGGGAACTCTGACTAGCAGGAGGTGGAGCACCCATAGGACCGACTGTGTCTCTTGCTGGCCCCACATTAGGTCGAATAGGGGAACTTTGACCAGCAGGAGGTGGAGCTGATGGATGCTCTGTCGGAAGTGGCTCAATCCTCTCATCGGGCATTAAAGAAGCATCCATAGATGTCGCCCAGGCTACATGTGCACCTCTCCGGATGCCAACTACTTGATTGAGCCTATGATACCATTGTGTCCTCCGCTCTACATTAGATGTCTTCAAAACGACGAGTGGACGAGCCTGCGTCAACAAATAATCCATCAAATTAAACAGTGATTCGATAAAATTAAACAGTGATTTACTTTGACTGAAAACAGGAAAAGTTCATTAGCCAGGGGAACCTTACATACCTGCCTCCTAACCAGCGTGACATCACGTTCGACGATGTCCTCCGACGGGGTCTTCTTTGTCTCCAACTTCAACAAGCGCGGTATCCTCCCCTCCAAGTCCTTGCCCACTCACCCATATGTCTCGTCAATGTACGGCACGACCTCGTACAACCAAACCTTAATAACATAAGGGTTATTTAGTGACACTATGTATTTAAATTTGTGCGCCAAAGAAAATAAAAAACATGTCAACACACTTGTTTTGCAGTATGTACCTAAATAGCGTAGGGGCACCCTTCTAAGTTATATCTCTCTACCTGGTCCGTCTTCGCTTCGGCTCGCTTCTTCTACTTTTCTAACCTCTCAACCAAACGTTTTTCATTCCTTTAAGTGTCTTATCAAAAGACACTGACCCCTATAGATAATTGTTAAAATCATCTGGCGTGTTGACAAAATTCAACCACACACAGGAGACAATTCGACGTCGATCCCGTGCTATGAAAAAACGCTCCAGCACGTAGTACAAGGCCAGCTTCACAACATCCTTGTCTGGCATAGCTGAGACATTCAATTTGCGAAGTCTCGCATAGAATTCATTGAGCTCCATGTCCTCGCCATCAAAGTACGTATCCAACAAAGGGCACGGATTCAAGACAATCGGTATTGGTGGCATGGTGAAAGCAAAGGTCAATCCGGTAACCAAACCAAACTCGTGGGCAGAAAAACGAATCAGTCTTCCTGCAAAGAAGGAAAAAAAAAATATAATATGCTAATAATGGTAACAAAAAAATAACTACAAATACTATATGCTCAAAAAAAAATTTTATTTTTTAACTGCATTGTAGTTCAAAACCATATTTTTACCTTTAATAAGGAACCACATCTTCTCATCATAGCCCACTGTGTTAACCTCCCACAGAAGCACATTGTGCACCAACTGAGATGGAAAGGATAGCTCTCGAGTGTCTAGAAGAAACCCAAAACATGTATTACGAAACATGTCTTGTTGCGTCGCACTCAAATGCGCGCGAATCCATTGTATACAGTCCAAACTTGCCAAGTTTGTGATCACCGCATGGTAGTGCTCATCATACGGTGTCTTCAGGGTGAAGGACAGTCCAAATTCACTTGCCATATGCTTCAACCTGCAAAAACAAAATCAGTTATAGTTATATATGATTGAAAAAGGCCAAAAAACAAGGCTAAAACAAGCAAACTATCTAAACGCTCGATACACTCAACAAAGCTTGACAAAACTGCCGGATCCTCTAAACTCTTCGGATGATGCACCAACACTCGACAAAATTGTTTTCACTTTCATTGGACTGGTTGAGTGTCGGATGAAAGTGAAAACAATTTTGTCGAGTGTCAGATACATCATTGAAGAGTTTCGAGATGTGTCGGATAGCCGACACTCGACATGTCAGATGAAAGTGAAAACTGTTTTGTCAAGTGTCGGATGAAGACTCTTCGAATTTTGCATTCGACACACGACAAAATTGTTTTCACTTTCATCGGAGGAGTCGAGTGTCGGATGAAAGTGAAAACAATTTTGTCGAGTGTCGGATACATCATCGAAGAGTTTCGAGATTGTCGGATAGACGACACTCGACATGTCGGATGAAAGTGTAAACCATTTTGTCGAGTGTCGGATTCCATTTTGTCGAGTGTCGGATGAAGAATCCGACACTGTAAACTCTCAGATTTTGCATTCGACACATGACAAAATTGTTCATCCGACACTCGACATGTCGGATAAAAGTGAAAAAAATTTTGTCGAGAGTTAGATTCAAGTGTCGGATACATCATCGAAGAGAGATTACAGTGTCGGATTCTTCATCCGACACTCGAGATGTGTTAGATAGCCAACACTCGACATGTTGGATGAAAGTGAAATCAATTTTGTCAAGTCTCGGATGCAAAATCTGACACTGTAAACTCTTCGAATGATGTATCCGACACTCGACAAAATTGTTTTCACTTTCATTCGATGGTCGAGTGTCGGATATCCGACACATCTTGACATATCTGACACTCACCATCGTCTACCTCGCAACAAAACCAGTCAGTTTTCACAGTTTTCATATAATCAAACAACAAAAATCACATAATAATACTAGATTTATCCCTAAAAACACAGAATAAGTTCACAAATCCGACAGAAACTCAAATCCCTAATTAAGATTCCCAAAACTAAATCAAATCTAACGAAACAGAAAACAACCAAATAAATTACTAAAGCTACGAAAAAAACCGACAAATAAACGTACCTTAGTGTCGATGGGTGCTTCTGTCTACGTCGTCTTGCTTCTATCCTCAGCCAATGATCGTGTTGGTTTGATTTTCGAGCGGTGTCGAGGGGTTTCGACAATTTTTGTGTGAAGAGGGAAATAAGGTTTAGGGAAAAAATTGAATATATAAGGGTATTTGAGTCTTTTTGTCAAGAAAGTGTCTATGGTATGAAAATTTTTTAGGATACGTCCAAATTTCATCAAGAGTCTCTAATTGTGTCTATTTTTTTAATTTTTCCTTTTCTAAAATTGAGCCCGTGTGGTGCGACTCGTTTTTCAATCCTGCATAGTAAAAATAATTTCCCAAACATGGGATATGTCCAAAATGACAGTTTAATACTATCCCAATTAAGCCCATACTAACTAACCCGCTAGACAAACCAGTTATGTGCAAAATTTTATCAAATCGCATGTATTATTAAAAATTAATATATTAGGAAGCATCAATATTATTAACAATATTTATCACCATGTAATATTAACTACCATACAAGTACCTATTCAATGAATGAAAGCGCTACATTACTTATTAAAAGAAATCAAACTAAGACAAAATTATGTTAGATACGATTTGTGTTCGTACTCTTAGTTTGAATACCAATGTTTTAAAGATAAATTATATAATTATAAAATGTTTAGTGCAATTTATTATTAAAGATAATATATATAATAATAAGTCATATCAAATTACTGTGTTGAACATCTTATTAACATGTCCGTGATGCGGAAAAAGTTGTTGTATTAATAACTTATGGTTTTGAAACATTTTAAAAAATAATAATAATAATATTCTTACAAATTTTTTATACAAATTTAAGTAACATTACTAATTTACTCACCTATATTTTATCGATCTTTATTATAATAAATCAAATATTAGATCAATATTACTCTTTTTAAAATACACCTAAATTTTCATGTAATTAATGAATCATTTTGTGGCATTATATTATTATTCAATATCTTATTCCCATGTTATATATGTATGTTAAAATGACATATCACTTGATATATTACTCCTTAATTAAGATGAAAATTTGGGATAAGGTATTGGATGGTAACAAACTCAATGATTTAGATGTTTCACCGATTGATTAGATGGACCACACAAGATGTTATGGCAGTGGGACAAGAAATAATATCTCTTTAAAATGGCGGGGGGGAAATGGAGTCATGAACTTATTTAAATTTATAAATATATTTTGATCCCATCATTATTATTTTATACAACATAATTATCCTATAATCATATATCATATTTAAATCATTACTCTATTTAAATATTCTCTATTTCATGTGCGTAAATCTTTTGTAAAGATTATAAAGATTATATTTGCTCAAAAATAAGGTCACAGATTTTGAACAAATATAATTCTAATAATTCCATTCTTTGCTCAAACACCAACCATTAATATTCTTTACTTTGTTTGGTCTTTATACTGACATACGGAGATCAATTTGATAATTTTTAGTTTTCCATTGCTTATGGGATCGAGATGGAGCAACTTGACATGCCAGATGCACGACTTATGTTTATCTCAAATTTTTAATATTACTATTATAATATAAAATATAGAATAATGTATATATTCTCTCAAAAATAATGTTGCAAGTGATGTGACATTATAATATTAGTCGTCATATTATTCTCGTGTCATCTATATATCTATGTGAAAATGACATATTTATTCACATATTACTACTTAAGACGAAAATTTTTAGATGGTATGTAAACCCGATGATCTAACATTTTTCACTAATTAATTAGATAGACAATACAAAATCAAAATGCCATTAAACAATTGAGAAACAGAGGTCATCTTAAGAAATGTTCTTGGTTGGACAATGACTACACAATGGGACAAAAAGCATATATAATATCATCTTTTGAATAGTGTACTAACGAAACTTCTGGAACAGACAATTTAGAAAAATATATAATAACTAATAAATGGCCTCGAAGTATAGAAAGCTAAAAAAACTGCAATATTAAGAAAGAGAAAATCTTACGACATTCTATAGATCATTTGGTTTAAATTAAAACTCAATGGTTCTTGACCTATTATATGCTAATAAAACAACATGTTATAGCAGAAAGAATCTTACCACAAATGGCATGTACCCATATAATAACGCGATGAGCTAAATTTTAACAAATTAGAACGATTATGGAATTATACATAAATGTATTTAACTTTCCAATCATCTTATTTTTGGGATTAATTATTTAGGAAGCCACCATTCAGCTTCTTTTCAGTTAACGATTGCTTCTGGACAAATTAAGAGCCATCCTTAGGTTTGTTTGATCTATTGTATTCAATAGGATTGACTTTTTAAGATTATATTGTACTAGACGCGATTATCTGATTTAATATTTAACCACATGAAATTGTATGATAATAAATTTAAGTTATTACATTATATTTATTTAAATCACTGTAAATAATTAAAAAATAAGATAATTATCTTAATAAAATTTTAGATTTTTTATATTACAAAAAATAAATGAAAATATTTTATTAATTAAGAATTAATTTAAATTAAATATTAATATGTCATATTAAAATTTATTAATTATTATTATACATAATATTTAATAAAATAATTTTTATAAATTTTTAATATTTAATTATTTTAATAAAATTTAATTTAATTTAAATTACCTTTGTTTTAAAGAGAGCTCAGCTCTCTGTCGTACATTTTTTGATGTTAACCGTGGTTGAATAGGGGTTAAATTTTTTTTAAATTGAACCCGTGAAGGACCGCTCGATATCCAATCCTGCACAGTAAAAAAATAGAATAATGTCATAGACTACCCCTATGTTTAGATAAAATTACTGATTATATCATCTTTTATTAAATTGTGTTACTGACTACCCTTACTTTTTTAAAAATTATCACAAACCACCATTTCGTTACTTTTTCCATTTAAAAATCGTAATTAAGCTGAACTTTTAGGGGTATAATGGTCAATTCATATAAAAAAGTCAGATCTATGTAAAGAATAAGTCAAATATTATATTAGTATCCACTTTCACTTACATGTATCGATTTAGTTGTCCCCACTTGCAGAAACTTTTTTCACCTTCTTCATGTGCGCACCTTTCTTGAGTTACACCAACCCAAAGTTGATGGAATCGTCGTAGCCTCCGATTGAAGAAAGTAAGTTCAAGCACTGGGTAACATGAATCGGTAAGGTGTTTTTGTGTTCTTTAGCTTGTCATGTCTTGCATGTTATACTCTTGGATGTTGTGTTCTGTGGATATCCTGTAGGTTTTGATTATTTATTTTTTTGATATATTTTCGACGGTTTTTAGTATGCTATTGTTATCAGAAGTTTGCTTGCTTCGAATGAGTTTAAATATTTTGAACTCGTAACCCTAGATTTTGGGGGAAATTGGGGGTTTTTTGAAATTGATGGAAAAAAAAAGCTAATTGATGTGTTTTTAAGGTTGCTTAAACTGTTACATTGGCATGCATACATCGTTCATGTTTTTGTTACACTATGTGTGATTTGTCCATGGCTATTATGGTTATGTTTTTAGTGGTGTTTTTAATTCTTTTTTCTTTTCATCTTGTTCATGTTCACGCTTTTTTGCACACTGGTCGAACAAAAAGTTTAAAGAGTCGTTGGATCTCATTACTTTTTAATTGTGTTTTAAGCCTCTTGTTACTAGCATAAACGTTGTTGGATTTCCATCTGTGGGCACGAACTGGTTTTTTTTTTTTTTGTAGTTTTAAGCTTGTTATTCCCTGCATGGACACTGGTATATACTTGTATCAAAAGCAAAAGTAGAGTTCATTTTGATTCTTGCTTCTGGAGATGTTAGATTACACTTTGGATGGTTATATGGGGAAAAAGTTTGTACCATTACTTATATTCTTACTCTTCAATACAATTTTTATTTTGCCTTTTTGTCCCATTTCCTTAATATAATTTATGTGGGAATTCGCTTCTGATTATAGATTACAAGAATAGAACCTAATATTTGCCGTTCACGATGACAAGGCTTAAAAGTTATTTATTGTTGCAAATTTATTGATTGAGTTTCTATAGGTGATTTTAATGCTATATTAGAATGCTATAGTTCATGTAAAGTGTTAGTTGAGAGATATATTGTGACGTCTATGTTTGCTTATCATGACTTTTGGTTTTCTTTTTTTATTGTTTTTTAAAATCTTGATTAAACAATTTAAAATAAAGACATGAAATGGAATTCTTTTTTTTCAAGAATCAAGAGCAATGTTTTCTACATTTGCATTTTGAAAATGGAAATACGGAAAATATGTTTTCCTTGATTCTTTTAAATGACAAAAAAATGTGTAATAAATTATTGCTACAATATCTTGTTAATATTCATAATAGAGGAAAAAATCAAAATAAAAAGATGAAAAAATCAAAATAAAGAGGGAAAACTTTGTCCTCCCATTTATTGTGTAGTAAAATTGTTTAAATCAGTTTGTCTTTAATGAATTTGCCATGGTTTTGTTAATATGATCTACAAAACATGGAGTAATGCTTGCTTTGACAATGTTTAAAATTTCAAAAAATTGTTAGTTGTATACTTTATTTTTGTTAAACTAGTGACTACTTTGAGTGTGTTTAAAATTTTTGAAAATTGTTATTTGTATACTTGTTTCTGTTACACTAGTAATAATTACTTTAAGAGTGTTTAAAATCAGAAAATTCTTAGTTGTATACATGTTTCTCTTGCACTAGTAATGATAGCTTTAGTGTTTAAAATTTCAGAATATTCTTAGGCTTAATTTGTAATCTTTCTGTTACACTATTAATGCTTCCTTTGAGAGTGTTTAAAATTTTAGAAATTTGTTAGTTTTATACATGTTGCTGTTACACTAGTATTGCTTGCTTTGAGGGCATTTAAAATTTTGGAAAATTCTTGTTCCTTCACACTAGTAATGCTTGATTTGAGAGCGTTTAAAATTTCAGAAAATTACTGGTTGTATTCTTATTCTTTCACACTAGTAATGCTTGATTTGAGAGTGTTTAAAATTTTATAAAATTGTTTGTTCTTGGTTCTATTACACTAGTAATGCTTGTTTTTGAGAGTGTTTAAAATTTAAAAAAAAAATTCCTAGTAGTATACTTATTGCTATACACTAGTAATGCTTTCTTTCAGAGGGTTTACAATTTCTGAAAATTCTTAGTTTTATACTTGTTTTGCACTACACTAGTAATGCTCACTTTGAGAGTGTTTAAAATTTTTGAAAATTCTTAGTTTTATATTTGTTTCTATTGCTCTAGTAATTCTTTGAAATTCTTAGTTTTATATTTGTTTCTATTGCTCTAGTAATCCTTGCTGTAAGAGTATTTAAAATTTCTAAAAATTCTCAGATTTATACATGTTTCTACTACACTAGTAATGCTTGCCTTGAGAGTGTATAAAATTTTTGCAAATTCGTAGTTTTTTCTATTACCCTAGTATCTTACATATGTTTATACACACATGGCTAATCTATAGATTGTTTTGCTTGTTTCTTTTTTGGTTATTTTTTTGGGATTTTTTTAATATTTAACACAATATCTATTGATACATATGGCCATAAGATGGATGAATTTTGTGTAACTTTGAAAAACAATGGTATTGAGTTTCCACTAGGATTTGTTGATGCTGATAAAGTGAGTAGAATATGTTTTTTCATGCAGCTAATGAGATTTGCAAGTTAGGGGTTAGACATGATAAGGATGTAAAATTTATTGTCAATTTACCTTGGAGTGGTGAGGACTTTGTCATTGATAGGGACTCACAGTTTCTGAAGTTGTTGAAAATGTTTGAAAAAAATAGTCTATTTGAACTAAAAATTTCAGTTGAGGTAAATAACCCCAGAATGTGACCAACTAGGTTGTGAGGTTCCTGACAATGTAGTTGAAAATCAGTCTAGACCTAAATTAGATGACATAGGTGAATTTGTTAATGAGAGGTATGGTACAAATTCAATGGGCAATAGTGGGTTTGGGGCTAAAACAGGTTTAGATGCAAGTTATAGGCCTGAATCTGATGTTCAATTTGAGCATGATGACAGTAGGATAGGTAGTGCTAGTGCTAGTGAGGAGTTGTCATCAGATGACATCTCACATTACCAATCTGATGGTGGGAATTTTAAAAAATTAGTTAGCTCTTGTGAAGAAGAAGTTGGTAGTGCAACAATAGCGAGGGTCCATAGGCAAAATTTGTTTAGGCCTACTGTAGATGGAGAGATTTTGTTGAGGGTTGGGCAAACATTTGAGAACCCATACAATTTTAGGAGTGTACCTAGAGAGTACTCAGTTGAGAATGGTATTAAGTTGAAAAGAGTGAAAAATGAGAGAGATAGAGTTACAGTTAAGCGTGCTACACCTGACTGCCCATGGAGGATTCATGCCTCCAAAAACCAAGACCCGGTTACTTTCAAAATAAAGACTTATTATCCTAACCGTCTATATGAGAAAGTTCCAAATACCCCTGAATACGCGTACATTTGGATAGCCAAAACCGATGAGGACCAATTTAGGGATAATCCTAACCTGGATGCGGAATGGTTAGGGAAAGACTTAAAAAGGAGGTTTGGGTTGGAACCATCTAAACAAAAGCTATATAGGGCCAGGATGCGAGCTCTTGGGATGATTGGTGAACAACATCAAAAAGCCCTTAATCTTATGCGGGTTAATTCTAATATGCCCCTTGAGGTTAGGTCAAAAGAAAATTGAGGACCTCAATTTTCTGAAACTCAAAATTACCCCCTGAGGTTACTGTAGCACCGTTAGATTTAATGAAAAATGTATTAAATAGTAACTTAACACTTTAGAAACCATTTAGAAAAGGGTATTATAGTCTATTTTACTGCTTATTAGCGTTAAGTTATTATTTAATACATTTTTTGTTAAATCTAATATTAGCATTAAGTTATTATTCAATAGATTTTCCGTTAAATCTAACGGTTTAATACATTTCCCGTTAAATCTAACGGCACTACAGTAACCTCAGGGGGCATTCTTAGATTTGAGAAAACTGAGGTCCTCAATTTTTTTTAGGCCTAACCTCAGGGGGCAAATTAGAATTATCCCATCTTATGCATAAGTACGCCAATATAGTGTAACTAACTAATCCTGGAACCACGATTTATGTTAGGGCAGATGCTCAACTTTTATCTGGAGCCCCAAAATTTTAGGGCTCTTTCATTAGCTTTCCAACACAAAGATTGGGGTCTCTAGAGGGATGTAGGCCATTTGTGGGTCTAGATGGATGTCATCTTAAGGGTCCAATGGGAGCGGTTCTTCTAACTGCAGTGGGTATGGATGCTAACAATGGTATGTTTCCCGTAGCCTTTGGAGTTTGTGAGGTTGAATGTAATTTGACTTGGCACTGGTTTCTTGAACTTTTAGGTGAACATATAGGGGGGTAGATGGGTGTGGGTTGCCTATGACTTTTATGAGTGATAGGCAAAAAGGGATTTTAAATGCTGTTAATGAAAAGTGACCATATGCATCTAATAGGTACTGTGCTAAAAATTTGTATGACAATTTCAAGAGGGCCAACTCAGGTCCAGGTCTTCAAGGATTGTTTTGGAGGGCATGCAAGGTTGTCAACTTCATTGACTACCAATCTGCCATAGAGGAGTTGAAAAATGCGGATGTCAATGCCTATGAGTATTTGGCAAATATTCCAATTAATAGTTGGAGCAAATATGCTTATGATAAAAGGGTGAAGGTTGATCAAGTAACCAGCAATATCTCAGAATCTTTTAACTCATGGATCAATCGTTACTGTAGTCAAACTTATCTAAGCTTGATTGAGGACATTCGAAGAAAGGTGATGAAGAGGATGCAAATGAAGTAAGTGCAACGTCCTCTTTTTAAAAAAAAATTAAATTCATTTGTTTAATAGTATTATCATAACATAATTTGCTAATATTTTTTTATCTGTTTTCTAATTATAGGTTTAAAGAATGCTTGAATTGGAGGACAGATTTAGGACCTTGAATTAAGGATATTAGAAGTGAAAGAGGAAAAGGGAGTAGATTAATTGAGGTAATGTGGTGTGGTGGTCTGGAATTTGAAGCTGTTCATAAAGGAAGAGTGCATATTGTGAGGTTGAATGAGGGATATTGCTCATGTGGGTTGTTTCAAATGTCTGGGTTACCATGTGTGCATGCAATTGCATGTGCAAATGAGAGAAGGGTGAATGTTAATCATTTTATAGATAAGTTGTATTTGAGAGACAGGTACATTGCTGCCTATAACCACTATATAAGGCCAATTCCTAATCAAACTGAATGGCTAGAACTGGCATGCAATGCCCTGCAAGCTCCCAAAATTAGAACTAAGGCTGGAAGGCCAAAAATGGCAAGAAGAAGGGCTATAGATGAACCTCAGCATCCAAGCAAGTTATTTACAATGATATGTAAAAATTGTGGAGGCTACAACCACAATAAAAGGACTTGCAAAGATACCCCAGCCCCCCAAAAAAAATAAGGTTATTTATTTTCTTAAGTCTTTTCTTCCGTGAATGTAATTTATTGGAAAGTTACTAACTCAAGTTTTATTGTAAATTCCCATTATTCATTGTATAAGGCTAGAGTGAAATCTTAACAAGCTTTTGCACCAGATTTCTAGGCAACAACATCTCAGCAACATTCTCAAAGTGCATCTCAAGTAGGACCATTTCACCCACCTACATTCCTACAAAGAAAGAATGTTAATTTATTTCTAGTAAATTCCTTTGTAAATTATTTTTTTCCCTTTTGCTAACTATACTTTTGCAAGAAATTGTACTCCTAATTTATTGCAACCAGGCTCCTCAATGTTCATCTTAGCCACAAAGAAATTCAAAGAAACAAAAGGTAAGTTTTTCAAAGTCAGAAATTTTTTGAAGTTCAATTTGTATGCTATTTACATACTTTAAGTTTGAGTTAAATTTTTGTTTTTGTTTAAGGCGCCAAGAGCATCTCAATCAACTATAGTTGTATCACAACCTCTTCAGACTACTCTATTATCACAGCCTTCTCAACCTACTATGTCAACTCAGCCACCTCCACAAGGAAACTGAAGGTAACATGCTTTAAGTCATAACTTTCAAAAAGACAAATTTTAGGATATTTACATATCTAGTTTTGATTTAATTTTAAATATTGATGTTTAAGCCTTAGCGAGCATCTCAGCCACCCCTAATAGAATCTCAGCCTCTTCAAACTACACCATCATCTCAACCTTCTCAACCTACTCCATCATATCAGCATACAGTAGAGTCAACCACACATAGGATAGGTACAAAGATAATAGCAAAATTCATAGATAAATCATTATAATTCATGCATCTTAGTCAAAAAGATATATAACATGATGCAACTTAGTGGCTAAGTTATGTCCTATTTTATGCAATCACAATGTGGTTTTTGAATACAACACAGTGAGTTCAAGATAAGTGGCCATGGAGGATTGCTTGTAGGTTTTGACATATGTATACTGCATTCACGAGGTATTTTGGGAATATTAGCTCAATCAATGGGATTTCATATTTTTTGTAAGGAACTCTTTTAGTCCTTTAACTATGAACATGGCATAATATTTTTGAGTTCTTGTAAAGGATATGGATATTATGCTCTATATGGCTTAGTTTGTGGCTCACATAAGGCATAATATTCCAAACAAACTCCTTCTCAAATGTCTATGCAGTTTTAATATTTTGTTCATAACTACATTGAAGCAAGAATGTTCCATTTATACAAAGAATGGCATTACAGTTTGGAACTATATTTCTATATTTTACATGTAATTATTCTCACTGTTACACATTACATCACCTTCACAAGGCATGCAAGTATTAATAGTAAGAAAATGTAAATTAACATCTTGGAAACCATGATACCATTCTTCAACAGTTAATTCATTTCTTGAACATTTTCACTTCTGCTTAGTAGTAGCTTCAAATCACCTTGCATTTCTCAGATAATAGGGTCAGCGGCATCCATCTCTTTTCTATGACCATGACAATATGCATCAGAATCAAATTCTTCATTATTGGTCTCCCATCACTGATAGAAATTGCATGATCCATTCTTGCATACGAAATAAAGCTTACCAGGATTCTTTGTGGACTCAGATATCATAACAGCTGCCTTTGCACCACATTTTGCATTTCCTATTTTTGAATTTTATTGTTTTTCCGTTCACTATTATACTTCTACCATATGTATTTCTTGATAAGTTGTTGCCGTATCTTGCTGTATTTGATGTTGCTTCACTCATTGATATACTTTTGATTGATATGGATGACTTCTTCTACTGCTGGTTAATGCTTTAGATTGTGTGGCATAGAATTTTCTTTCGTATTTGATGTGTTGTTATGTGTCAATGGTGATTAAGGATATTGAGTAGTATATGTTGTTGTTGTTTGCTTTCTATGAGAGATTGATTAAGTTGGAAGAATGGAATGTTAGATGAAATCTGCTATGCAAACAGCAATTTATATTGCACAAATCATGTTCCACATGGAGTCCAACGGCCCTTGTAACGGCTAATCCAACGGCTACTTTTTGTTTTTTATTTGCTAATGGGAAAATACATCACTCATGTCAGCAAAAGGCAGAGAAAAGTCAATATAAAATACTTGGTTACAAGGTTAAATTCGTCATTTTGTTGTCTCTTGACAATTGGACTACTGCATATATTTTTTTAATTACTATAAAGGGTATTTTTGTACTTTTACTTCAAATGGATGGAAAACTTATGTTAGCTAATGGAGAAAGTAACAGAAGCGTGGTTTGTGACAATTTTTAAAAGGGTAAGGGTAGTCAGAACATAATTTAATAAAAGATGATATAACCCATAATTTCATCTAAACATAGGGGTTGTTTATGACATTATCCAAAAAAAATTCCCAAGCATGGGTTATGTGCAAAATGACAGTTTAATACTATCCTATCCCATACTAACCCGTTGAACAAAAGCGTCACACCCTTTATGCATAAAAATTTGGGTTACTGTTGTGGTCGTCCCTATCTTTTACAAAATTATTTGCATGAATCATAGACTTCTATTATATTACTTTGTTATTCTTAGGATAAGTATTCTATGCTTTTGTATAAATTTAATCCTTATGTTTTAAGAAACATATCATAGACTTCCCTTTTATTAGTTACACCTTCAGATGATATCATTTTTTCATCTAATTCTATCGTAACTATCAAAATATTCTTGGCTCAATTTTTAAAAAATATGTGCATATATAAAATATATATATTTATAAATGAAATGACTTTTTTTTTTGTTATTCTTCATTGTCGTTCCTCTTCACTTTCGATTCCTCGTCTTCCAATTCTTTAGTACCAAATCTAGAATCAATTTGTAGACAAACTTAAGTAGCATTACTCATTTGTTCATCTATGTTTTATAAATATTTATTATAGTAAATCTTGCTTACTCTTTTTAAAATATACCCACATTTTCATGCAAATATTGAATCACTTTGCAACATTATATTGCTATTCAATATATTTTTCCCATGTTATCTATGTATGTGAAAATGACTTATCACTTGATATATTGCTCCTTAAGATGAAAATTTGGGATAAGGTATTGGAGGGTAACAAATTCAATTATTTAGATATTTCACCAATTAATTAGATGGATCAGGCAAGATGCTATAGAAGTGGGACAACAAATAATATCTCATTAACATGGTGGGGAAAATGGAATCATCAACTTTTATAAATATTTAAATAGACTTTGATCCCATCATTATTATTTTATAAAACATAATTATCCTATAACTCTTAGAGTTGTTTGTTTTGATCAACATTTCTCATTTTCTGGACCAGATTATTTAATAGTTAAATAATAATTTACATACACAGCTTATAAGACATAAAATCAAAGGAAGGGTGCAAAATAAAAGATTCAAATTTAATAAATGAGGATGAATAATGTGACAATAAAAAATGTAATAACGTATATATAGATTATATTTGAATCATTACTCTACTTCAAAATTCTCTATTGCATGTGTGTAAATATCTTTAGTAAATAAGGTCCCAGATTATAAAGATTAATTAAAAAAAGATTATATTGTTCAAAAACATGGTCACAGATATAATTCGAATAATTCTATTCCTTGTTATTTTTTAAACAATGATTATTCAGCTTCATTGTCTAATAACCTTAGTAATCCATTACTCAGCTGCTTCCTAGTATAAACCAAGTTAGACATATGATTATACGTTGGGACAAAAAGCATCTTCCTGTTGGTTGGTTGGTTGACCGCTATATAAATAGAAAAAAGAAAAACCTATTCAATAAAAGAGAATAATAAAACCACGTAAAAACAATTACTTCCAATTATTTTACATTCTAAATATAGAGAATAAAAAAAATCTGTAAAAATAAAAAGCAAAAGAAAACTAATTCATTGAATTATTTCAATTTAATATAAAAATAGAGGGAATGAAATAATTAAAATAACAATCGCTCAACAAATTTATTAGGTGTAAAGCGTCCTTACGTGTAAAGACCTTAATTATTTCCTTTTTTTTTTTTTTTTTGGGGGTTGCCAAGGCTCATGTTTGAATTGTCACCTAAACATTTAATAAGCACTATGTAATTCAAATAATACTAGAAAGCTAGGTAAGTGATGGTCTGATATTTATGCATTGATATTATTTTAGGAAATTACTTAAGCCAAGGTTTTGATGGAACTTTTAAGTTAGTTATTATAAAAACTTATAACTAACTTTTATTCATAGAATTTTTTTTGGAGGTGTGAAGTATTAATATTAAGATCGTATTTATAAGTTCAAGTTTTTAAAAAATGACAACCTTAACTTGATATATTAGAATTATATTAACCCAATAATAGTATGTTCGAATTCCTTCTATATTAATTTAAAATAAATTAAAAAATGTTGCATGTGAGGCTTGATTGATCCCCATATATTTTGGTTAATTTAATTATTGTTCACATTTAAATATTTTCATTTCTAATGCATTATTACCTTCTGTATGATCGGATATATATTACAACTCAAAAAATGAAGGGAAGAGCTATATTTTAATAACACGTTAAGGAAAAATGGAATTATTATTATGACATAGTAATGCGTTTTTGGTATTTTGTTTTTCTATTTCTCATTTGTTGGCTCAGATTCATTGCATGAGTGTTTTTTTTGTTTTTTTTTGGGGGTCCTATTTTAATATGACGTTATCTTTTTTTAGGATGCCACCAACGAGCTTCTTTTTGGTCACAATCTGATTAAAGAATGATTATCATCATGGGACAAAAATACAAAGTCATCTGTTTTGTTCAAACATGTCGTATCATTGTAGGACACATACAAAAAAAATAAATAAATAAAATAGAAATAATAAAGGGCAGAGAGCTGTGCAAACGTCAAAGATCATATCTCAAAGATTGCAAACTCGCTTAAAATAAATGGTTTCACGTTTATAATGAAGAAAAGATATATCTAAAATAATGAAATCCTGTCATTTTATGCACTTCAGTTTTGTCCATTTAAACAATTAATTAATCATGTTAGGGAGAAGCCACTGAGCTTCTTTCCCGCAGAAACCATAAATAAATATATAAAAATAAGTAAACAAACTTGTTAAAACTCAATTATATATTTGGTTAGCTCTAACTGTAAAATTGAGAAGCACTATTTCATAACTTGAAGACGTGATGAACAGATGCATGCAATCTAAATAAAACTATACATACAACTTCTTCAGAATACATAGGACAACTCATTTTCCTATGTGCTGAAAGCGATTTCTTCACAAAGAAAGATGTTGTTTACACGGCTTCAAGATTTCAAATGCAACTTGGCACCTTATAATATGTATATGTGGTAAATAACTCAAAATTAATATATAACAACTGTACCATAGGTTAAACAATGAAATATCTTAATTTATTTAATTTGACAAGCATCATTAGTTGACAAATTAACAACTATTATCTACTAAGACGTCAGTTGAACGACTCATATAGAGACAACAACAATTGTACTATAGTATAAACAATTGAAAGCGTTGGGCGTGTTTGATGCGCTGTTTTGTGCTGTATAGGATAAAATTAAGAAATTATACTGCGTTTGAATAGATTTTGAGTGAGATTAGATAGTATAATGAGGTTAACGTAGTGATACTGTAGCAGTACTATTTACATAAAATTTGACCGTTTTTATACCAAGCCTACCTATGGGTTAATACCGTAAAAGCTTATTTTCGTCGCAATTTTCTCTAATAAATACAAAAAAATTATATAAATTAAATATTTATATAATTAATAAATAATTTATTAAATATTTAAATAAAAATTAATTATTTAAATAAATAAAAATTTAATAATTCAATTTTTATTTTAAAATTATTGTATATTTAAAATAAACTTTTCATATTATAATTATTTTTTACTTTTTATCTAATACAATACTCTACCAAATATAATATAGTATTATGTCTTATTCAATCTTATCTTATATAATCAAATCTAATCAAATTCAAATAAATTTATATTATCTTATATATTATTATACGGCATATCAAACATGCCTTCTGTGATTATTTAACTTAACAAGCTCCATTGGTTTGTTAAGAACAATATATGACCAGCCTTTGTGTAGTCCAAGAGACCACTAGCCCAAGAGTCATCAAAGTCCATCACAAATCCAAAAAGTCTAACCATCACAAGGTCCAAGGAAATTAACTAAATATAAAGCGGCCCGACTTAGCCCCTCCCCTTGATAGTCTCCACATTCAAATATTGCATTCAAATGGACAAGTAGTGAGATAGAAGCTAATTTATAGGACGTAGATTGACTCACTTGTGACCGCTTACCAAGCCAATCCTAATTTGAGGGCTGATGCAACTTGTCCGTAGAATCACAGAACAAGAAGCCTAAGTAACGCACTATAAATACTACTAAGAAGGGAGTTGCAAGCCTAAGTACAAAAGCTGTTGAAATAGGAAACATTTTGCTATTAGGATCCACTAATTAGTAGATTCTCATTTATGATGTTAATTGATTGTGAATTCCTAATTCTAGTTTATCATATTTAAGCCATGTTTTCTAATACTTGTAGTAGAATCAATATCCTATTAGTTGGGGACTATGGTAGTATAAATAGTTGGACATATTGTCAAACCATGTAAATCTTGTGTGTCTCGTATCTTTGAGCTGTGCTTTCATCCCTCTCAAAGTGATTGTGAACTCGGCACTGCTTTCCGAGTCTTTATAGAGCACGAGGGTGCCACAAGTCAACTCAAGAAGCTAAGCTCAAAGGTCACGAAGTTGCCGCTCAAGAATAACTATAAGAAAATTGGGTGATGACAATTCAATCACTTGCTTCTGGACCTAAACTATCTTTACCCTTTCAGAGATGGGCTTTGAAAGTTAGGTATGGATCTACGGGCCACCTTGACAAATTCTGGCCTCTACTACGGTCTATCGAGTTTAAGATTTTAGAATGTTAATTGTTGGCCATCTTATTCCTATTTCACTTATGCATATAACCAATTTTAGCTTATTAATACATTGAGGTGAGAACAATTTATAATCATACATAGAAAGTGAAAGGAAATAGAATACATCTCTAATCAAACATGGGGGACAGGGATGAGGATTGCAACGGCTATCTACAATGCATAAAATAAATGCATAAAGTAAATAAATCCAAAAATGAAGAAACAAAATTCAAATCAACACTTCCAATATTAATCACCTACTTCCAAAGTGTGCCAAGAACTATAACGGGTCTACTATTAGAAAACGAATCCTTCACCAGACAATGGGAGGAAAACAATCCCATAGATTTGTTGCAAAAAGAGACACTTTTCACAACCAAAATAATAATTAATATACAAATTAGTCTTAAAATATTTGAAGTTACGGATTCCGCAAAATAGTTATACAACCCGTTTAACAAATGTTCCATTTTCACAATTACTTTCGTCACTATATGTAGTTTTAGTGAATGTAGGTCTTGTTTGGTACGTGACATTATATAATACTATTTTACTGCACTATATTAAATAGTACAATATATATTTAGTTGTAATCTACATAGTATTAACTTATACAAATTACAACATAGTATTAATTTATACAAAGTGCAATCTTTAGATGCATGTACATTATATTAAATTATGTAGAGTTAATATATGACATTAGCATGCATATTGTATAGCACTAATTCAAAAATATCAAAATTATCCTTATAAAATTATATACCCAATAATACCCTTTAATTTTTTAAATTATAAAAATAATTAATCATTTATTTAGGATATAAATTATAAAATCAAATTTATTTTCTAAAAATTAATAAGGGCTATTGAAGGGACTTTATTAGCCTCAAAGGGTGGCCTTGAGGTCTAGTACCCTCATTGCACCCATCAGTACTAGCATGCTGATGCGTTCGAAACTAGCAAGTATACTAGTCGCACAAGTAATAAAGTGATAAGTAGATATCGTTCCCACGAGGATTGATTCTAATTAAATTTGTTATTCGAAAGCGAAAACAGAATAAATGGGGGGTTTTGTTGATCGATTAACTAAACTCAATACGAAAGCAAATGAAGAATAATACAATGCAAAGTTAAATCAATTGAGAGATACACAATGAAAGAAATCTGGTTAAGGGATTATTCTCTACCACAAGATAAGGATTTGCGAATTAATCACAGAATTGTCATCCAATTACACCATTGAAATTATCAACCGTAGATAACAACAAGCTCTGTTCTCCCAATCTTTCCTTACTTTGTTGTTAAATAAAACAGGCTCTTTATTTAATCTCTATCCATTAAACAACCTAGAACAAGCTCTCTAAATTTAATTCAATGGATGCATTACGATAAGAAAGATAGGTTAATCTAAGCAATAAACACACAAGCTCGGATTATTTAACTTAGGTTGTATTCTCCAATTGCAATCTCTGATCACAATTTTGCTACTAAGGATTAGAAATTCAAGATAATTACGGATCAAGATTTCTAGTCTAGCAATAGACAATATCCAGATTATATTCAGTTGGCCACCCAAACACAATCCAGCAAGCAATCATAAGCATTAGACATGGGAAAATGCAAGCAACTTCAATTAGAGAATTGGATAACAGCTTCTTGCATAATCAGCTTACAAAAACTATATCAGGGGCTTTGAAATCACCCTCAACCAATTCAGATTCAGTTACACATGTTTAAGAACGTGGTAAATACAATACAACATGGAGACATTCCAGAAAATGAAAGGGAAGGGAAAAACTTAGCAAATTTGATGTAATTCTCTTTGGATTGTAGTTCTTCCTCTTTCCAAGCTTCCTTTCTCCTTCAAGAACTCCAAGAGATGAAAGAATTCCAGAGCTGCAGCCTCCACCACGTTCTCCCCTCTTCAAGTTATGAAAATAAAACCCTAAAATGTGTTTAAATACTCTGCTACAGTAACCTGCTACAGTGTCCCGTATTATACATGCTACAGTGATTTGTGGAATTACATTTCTATACTTCTCACACTGTTTTGATTACAACTTTTGGTACACTGAATGGATTTATAAACCGTAAATTTCTCCAGAAAATAGACTTCGAGAGCTTTCCAACGGTATATAATATGTCATCGGGTTCATTGTATATCAATACAATTAAATCCGAGAAGATCACTGACTAGCAGAGGTGAAAATGAAGGGTTTTACTCCATTTTTGTGCAAGTTGCTCCAAAACTCCTACAAACATCAAAACCACACAAAAACATAAAAATACCAAGGAATATAGCAAAGAAACATGGACGAATTGATATGAAAATGATATATAAATAGACACTTATCAAATTCCCCCACACTTAGACTTTGCTAGTCTTCGAGCAACTACGACAATATGAAATAAAACTAAACCGAAACAGAATCAACAAAAAATTAAAACACACAAATGCTTCATCTTGCAAATCGACCTCAAAGATTGTACTTAATTATAACCCAAGGAAAACTTCAAAATAATGCACTTCATCAAGAATTTTATCTCAAAGATTAGTTTCGCTTCATTTTAATTCCTCAAGTGTGTGTGTGTAGAGCCATTCTCACCTAATCACTTGTAACCCGGATGAGTTTATGCATAAAAATGAATCATATTTAATATTGAAGATGTGTGTATAAATGAACTCCATAGGCCTGCTTTTCAAGTCACTCTCCACTAATGTAGACATGCACAACACCAAGGATCAAGTAGGACTTTATTAAGCTTGTAACGTTTGGCTTGGGTGAAGGTATGATAAAGGATAATAATTTGGCTCAAATCACCCACAAACACATAAATCATTCAAGACTATGTAAAGCTCAACCCTATAACACAACTTCATTTCAATTCACCAGGTTACTCCCCCAAACTTATTAGAACACTTAATCTTTTTTTTTTTTTTTGCAGAAAACAAAAGAAAACTACACCCCCACACTTTGTTGTTTCATTCTTTTAAGAACACTTAAGGGTATAGATCTCTTATTCTTCTTCTTTTTTTTTTTTTTCTTTTTTTCTTCTTTTTTTTTTTTTCTTTTTTTTTTTTTTTTTTTTTCTTTTTTTTTCTTTTTTTCTTTTTTTCTATTTTTTCTATTTTTTTTTATATTACACTTCCCCTCCCCCACACTTAAACATACAATTGTCCTCAATGTGTAAGTACGTGGACGATAAGTACAGATTGCTTTTTTTTCTTTTTTTGCTTTTTTTCTTTTTTTTTTTTTTTACAAACACAATAGAACTCACTTGCATTGCTCATGACACATCCCAACCTCCTCTAACTTCCCAAAACCAGAACATAGCTCAGAATTTAATTGTGAATGATCTACATGCTCATAGGTAAGGGATAAACTGTTTGGAACAAATTCATTTGAGGTTAGGAAATCTTTTAGTGAGTTAACAAAGAAAAAGGCTTACAAAGGCTCAAAGGGGTAACTAGGGATCAATTTCAGTCAAGGTTGGCTATTAAGGCTCAAACGGTCCAAAGATGGCCTAAATCATTTCCCCAATGTTGCACAGTCTAGGATTTCGCCTCGAGTGACCATCAGACAAGTTCTAGAATTCATTGAAATCTGAAGAAACATTTGAATTACATAAACTTTCTCTAAGTGAACAAATAACTCAGTGATAATAGCCCAGTGCTCAATGTTGTGCAAGGAATCAAAAGCAAAGAGAAAACCAATAAACATTTCAGGCACACAGATCCATGCATCATTTATCATTTTCCAAGAGTTATTCTTAATTCAATCATTATCTTATCATCAACCCACAAAATGCAAGAAAAGAGGTACGTGGCGTTGTTACACCTGAGTCAAGATTGTATTTTCAACAATCCTTAGGACCAGTAGCCCGCAGACTTAAGGTTTCCAGCCTATATACCTTTATTATGAAAGAACAAAAACAAGAAACAAGACACTTCAAACAATACGAAATAAATAAACTACAAATTTATTTAGAGAGAATGCGTTTCAAGAGTTAAGAAAACCCCATATTCTGCCATTCTCAGGTTTTTCCACAATTTTTTTTTGAATCGAAACTGATAAATATAAAAACACATAACAACTCTAAATTACGCAAAACTAAACTCACTCATAAAATAACAAAGTTCAACAAGTCAGCAAACAAAAACAAGTTAGTTAGAATGGGTCTAAAAAGTTTAGAAGTTAGCCTCCTTATTCAGCCATTATGGATTGAAGAGATCCAGAATGCGTTTCAAGAGAACTTGAACTTTTTAAGCCACCACTCTAAAAACCGAGATTAGAAAATATTACCTGGGACGAAAGAAATAACCTAAAAAAGCTCAAAAGAAACGACATGAAAAATCTCAAATAAACACACTAAAAAGAAAGCAAACAAAAACGAAGCAAACCAGCAAATAGAGATTACAGATGGAGGGTTAAATCCAGTTGACGCCTTTTGTTGCCTTCTCCAAACCAATTTATCCGAGCCATTGTTGGATCAGGTGAATAGACGAATTCTTGTAGTTTGTCAATTAACTCTCCTGCAGTTGAAGCTGTAACCAGCATTTGCCTTGCTGACGGTGAGATGAAATTTTTTTCTACAGCTTGATCAAGAAAGGACAACAAACCATCAAAAAAATTATTAACATTTAACAAACCAATGGGTTTCCGATGGATGTTTAGCTGTGCCTAAGAGGTGATTTGAAATATCTCCTCTAATGTACCATAACCACCGGGCAAAGCTATAAATGCATCAGATTTAATGACCATATGTGCAATACGCTCATGCATGCTAGAGACCTATAACTCTTCCCCGATTGTGTTGCCTACGATATCTCGTATAGCTAATGGTTTAGGGATAATGCCAGAACTTTGCTCCCTCCTAGGGATGCAGCTGTTGACACACACCCCATTAACCCAAGACTACCCCCTCCATAACTCAAATTAATACCCCTCGCAGCTAATGTCCTACCAAGATCAAGAGCTGCTGTGGTAAACTCTCCATCTTTACCAAATTGCGATCCGCAAAATATGCATATATTGCGGAATCGCCGAATTGGTGTTTTCTCCATTTCTACAAGTGCTCTAATCTTGTGTAAGACACGTTAGATATTATGCTTTTCAATTGCAAGACAGGTTATGGAATGACATATGAAAATATGCAGAATGTATATATACACCCATAAAACTCTCAAATTTTGACACATGGGGACATTCTTTCGGTGGGGGTTGCTCGATGCAGATTTATCGTCCCAAGATTTGAAAAAATGAGATATGCCTTCGGCGGGGTTTGACAAAACCTACACACTTGTCTCCCACGTGAAGCATGGAAAATGGAGATACACTTTCGGCGGGGGTTGACAAAACCCCCACACTTGTCTCCCACGTGAAGCATTAAAAATAGAGATATACTTTCGGCGAAGGTGACAAAACCCTCCAAACCTCATTCTCCACGGGTGTGATGCCATAGGGTAGTCATATGGTTTGTCAAAAAGAAAATTTGAAATTTAAACAAACAAAATCAACAAACAACAACAACACAAAAACAACATTGATAATCAGATCAAACGAAACAAGAAAGAATTAAATTTCGACAACAACAACACACATTCAAATATACAAGTAGTTGTGATTGTGGCTCACATCTTCCTCTGGTTTTACGTCCAGTAAACGGCTGAAATGCCTTCTATGAGTCGGGGATTTGCTTCCCATCCAGTTTTCTTATAAACTGGCAAACAGAGTCTTTTTTAGTCAGATTCCCTAGACTATAACACTGCAATTCATCACGAAATTGTGTCCATAGATTAAGCAAGTCACGCTGAACAAGTCCACAAGAATGTGACTCAAGAGTTAATAAAACATTATCCAGCGACTCATTACTCAGACCATTCTTAATAAATGACAGTTTATCTTCTCTATTTCTGGATACAAAACCTAATGAACGACAAGTCTGGTTACAATTCCATCTAGCACATTTATAACATACTTGTAACCTTTTCCCTCTTCGCCTCTTGGCGTAGTAGCTCTTTCCTAGACCAGGCATGTATTTTGCGAGATTAATGTCCGGCTCACCGGACAATCTCACCTTGGCTTCGATTAGCCATCGGATATCAGCAGGCACATTTAGGAGCATCAATGCCCAAAGTCTAGTCATCCGTACTTTATAAATTTTAAACACAGCATTTTGAGGAAGTGAAGGAAAATATTTACAAAGGTTCGACAAAAAGATATCGGTATCCATTGAAGAGGAGAAAAGAAGAGATATTACCGATAATACGATTGAGTCTGTTTTTCCCCAAGATATGCACGTTTCAAACCTTCGAGCAATGGCTTCAGCTCTCGTTTGGAAGTTTCCTCAAGCTATTGCACAAATGAGTTCGAAGTACGGAATAATCAAATTAACAAAACAAAGGAAAAGAAAAGAGCAGAAACGAAACTAAAAACACATAAAAGAGATAACAACACGATAGCAAACAAAAGTCAAAAACAAGTAAAAAAATATAAAACAAATAAGACAGATAGCAAAGAGAGATAAAACCTGGTCAATTTGATGGTCTACGAAAGGAATCTCCTCGAGACATAAAAATTGATCATTATTCCTTATTTTATTTTTCTTTTCTTTTTTT